>JAVJIF010022134.1:0-21063 GCA_038442645.1 Agave tequilana
GTCTATTTGTATCGTTGGAGGTTCTTGTTTTTTTCTTTTTGATTTTTCTGTTTGCCCTTCGTTCTGGTTTCACCCTCTCTTGAGAAGGCAGTTGATGTTATATATTTGTTTTTTTTCCTTCTTCCGATATATATTAGTGAATGAGAACTGTTGCCGCAGATTTAAAACCCTCTCTCTTGATTCATCATATTGATGTTATAGACAGCTACATTCGAGTGTATTCATTACCATTTGTTAAGTGCATACCTTCTTGTTGAACCATATTTTCAGGTGCCGACTTTTCCGATGCAGATCTTAGAAGTGCAGACTTATCGTTGGCAAACTTTACCAAGGTACTTTACTATTTTACAGTGACTAGCCTATACAATATGCCAACAGTCCGCAATATCAGATATTGTGCTAACCCACATGATGATGTTTGCTTGGACCACGTTCACGATTTAATCAAGCTTGCAAGGGACTGATGAAAGTTAGGAAGCTATAGTCACTTTTCCTTTTTAACCTTTATCTTCTGGTCTGGTCTCATACCATCTTTCTATATGTCTTAAATATGCTTTTCTCTACTTGTCATGAGGCACTCTTATAAGTTATAACGAGTGTCCTAGTTCTTCACATTGCTACTTTGGTCAAGAGAGATCTTCAAAACCTGGCAGTTTAATTGATGCAATCACATTTTGTCCATTTCCTGATTCAAAGCTCATTCAATCAAGGACAAACACTGGTTTCCATGGTTTGAAATGTGTAACGCCCCGATCCCGTAGATACGGGAGCGCTACAATGACATACATACGCAGGACGAAAATACCCTCACATACGTACGCTAAGCCTCAGTACATGGAATACATATATTATACACAATTATCCAGTATTAAAGAAGTACAAGAATACCTGCAAAAGAGTCAGTGATCATAATAAATATGGAAATAAGGAAATAAGAGAATATAAACAAACAATAAAGATACTTATGAATCGGAAATGGTGTCGGTTTCAGATAATATCTCGAAAAATATTAGATGCTACGAAATCTCTGAGTTCTAACCTGGGCACGCAAACTCAGGTCGTCAGAAAGTGACTTAGTGAGTGATAAAATGAGAAAAGTAGAAATATATACTATAATAATATTTACAATCACGATAACATATAATGCATCTCAAGATAATAGTAATATAATATAAATATCCTAACAATCGGTATATCAATATTTCAAGTATTTTATCAGCACTTTAACGTTATCAATACCAACACGTTATAACAATGTTACTTTTACAATACTACTTAAACATGATTATAAACCATAACAATGTCAATTGAGAAGAGTTATATGTGTGTCAATTAACTTTATGTTATTATATCATTAACATGTTATTATTATGAATATGAGTAATAAGATTCATTATTTAGTTATACACTAACAATATAAATTTGTTTAATTAACATTTATCAAGTCTTAATTATTCTTGCTTAAACTAATAGTAATAGTGATGGTAACATGATAATAATAGTGAACAGAAATGGTCATACTATAGTGCCATGTGTATAGGAATAAAGAGTCTACAGTGAATATATGGAATGAGTGTATACATGTAACATGCTGGTAGATAAGAAATCAGAAAATGTAACACAATATAATAAACAATAATATACATGTATCAGGGATTGCATTTTATTTATACAATAATAACAATCAGTATCACATGATATTTTAATCAATCTCTTCGGTGTCCCCATACCACTGACAGTTCATACTGGAGCCCGTACCCCAGTCGCACCCATTCGGTATGGCATACGAGTACATTATCCGAACGAGAGAACGACCGAATAGCAAGTGTTCATGACGTCACCATTGTTGGGTTATTAAATGTATTATACACTGGGTCTGAATAACGAGTGCACTGAGGATGTCTCTATCATGCCAACACCCCGCAGTGTGGGATTCTAGAGGTGTCCCCTCACATATCAAGAGGTGACCCCTATTATGCATGTGGTGTGGCACTTTGTTCCGTGTGGTACTTAATTCCACACACCATGTGCCAGCGCCAGCATGACCGTGCGTATAACATGTATACAAGATAAAAAGAATACTGAGTCTGGTTAATAACAATATCTATAATAAGAGCACCATAGACATCCTTGTCACCCACACCAGGCGGAGTGAGGATTCTAGAGGTGCCCCCACAGATTTTAGAGGTGACCACCACCACGTATAGGTGGCGTGTGATACTTAGTTTCGCACATGTTCCACCGGATGCTGGCGTAACTATGCCAATAACAGGTATACCAGAGTATAAGTATGCTAGCTTATTAACAATATTTATAATATGTAACAAGTTAACATGATTTTTTATCAGTAATGTGGTAACATGAACCAGTATACAATGTAACAAAAGTAAAGAATATCAAATAACAAACTTTAGTAACAGGAACAGTGAGCCATGCAAAAAGGATACATGAACATTTTGGGCATAAATAAAAATGAATCCATGCAACAGTGATAATAGTATCCGGTGTAACAAGTGTCCACTGTAACAAGTATTTATATGGCATAAGAGTGTTCAGTATACGAGAGTGTACGCATAACAATGATATAAGTGCATAGAATAATAATGTCCGTGTAACGGTGATACAAGCAAATAAATAACATGTCGAGTGTAACTATGATACAAGTACATGAAATAACAATGTCTAGCATAATAGAGTATCAGTGTAACAGTGATACATGAAACAATAGTGTCGACTATAACAAGTATCCATATGACATAACAGCGTCCAATGTATCAGTGGTTGTACAGGTAACTGTGACAGTGTCGGGTATTATCAGTAGTATGAATATGTGTTAACATATATATATATATCAGTCTTATTAATATGATCGTTATCACAACTTAATTATATACAAATATTTATTTCTATGTTAGTACTATCAATTCATTTATTAATCTAAAATCTCTTTATCAATAATCTAATATTAATTCAATATATACATATTTCACCAATGTTTTATATTAAATCAATAATCATAAAAATTATTATTTTATTGATTATGTTTAAAAAGTAGTCATGTATATTCTAATTATAGTGATTTATCAATAGTTATAATTTAATTACTAATGTTTATAATGATTTACTGATATTCATGTTTTATCAAATAGAGCAATTAATTAGTTCATTTAACATGATAAAAATATTATTTATAAAACAAAACACTCACGTAGTTATCACAGGGTGAAACTCTCTTTCCTATAATCGCAACGACTCAAGAATCGTCTAGATCAGACTCTGGATGGTCAAGATATCGCCCAAACACTAAAAAACATACAAATGGGTCAAATATATAATAAAAATTCAAATATTATAAACTGTCGGGGGCTTTATGTAAATTTACCTTTATGGGTTTAAAAATAGGTCTGGGTTGATAACTGGTCGGGTTTAGATCTGAAACCCAAACCCAATAGTTAAGTTATGGGTTATGGGTTATAGGGTTTGGATTTATGTGTTATAGGGTGTGGGTCCGCACCCATTATGGGCTGTAAACCCACAACAACAACAACCATTGCTGCTGCACGCGCGAAGGCCGCCGGCGGCGCCGTGGCGCCTGCCGGTGGCAGCGCTGGCCGACCTTTTCCGATGGGGGAGAGAGAGAAATGGGAGGGAAAGAGAAAAATAGAGTGAGAGAGAGAGAGAGAAGGGGGAAGTGAGGGTGGCGCGCATGGGCGGTTGGCTGATCGATGGCCTGCCGGCGACGATCCTAAGTGAAAGAGGGGAGAGAGGGTGAGAGTAAGGGAGTAATGAAGAGAGGGAGAAAGACAGAGGTTAGAGTGCTCGGACGAAGAGAGGGAAAGATAGGAGGGGTGGTGGTTGGGCAACCTGACCGTGCCTGGAGGCGGCGCTGGCCTTGCTGGAGGCAGCCGACAGCGAACAGAGAGTGGGAAAGAGAGCGGGAGTGAGGAAGGATGAGTGCGTGTGGGTATGTGTTAGAGAGAGTGAGAGTGAGAAAATGAGGAGTGGAATAGAGAGATTGAAAGAGAGATTTGATGGGAAAGAGAGAGGTCGGTTAAGAGAGGCGGTGGGAGAGAAAGTCGGTGGAAGGATGGCTTGTTGGGAAGAATTGAGAAGATTGGAGAAAAAGAAAATTAAAAGAAAATAAATTACCTAATAGAATTAGGTCAAATTTTGACCACTTCAGAACAGTTCTAAATTTTTTTATAAAATAGAAAATATTATTCGGAGGAAAAATATGATTAGATTTAAAAAATTCAGTCTGCTTTGGGAATTAAAAATTTCAGAATCGATCGATGATACCGGTCGATACCGGATTGGTCAGATTTTTGACTAATTCAGAAAAATCTCTAAAAATATGCTAAAATAGAAAATATGATTTTGATGAACAATATTGAAGCAGACTTCAGAAATACGACTCCATTTGTGAATTAAAAATCTTAGAGCTGATTGTCGGTGTAGTAGACACCGAATTTGAAGATTTTTTAAATAATAAAAAAAATATTTTTTAGAAAATTCTGAAAAATGTAAAATATTAGGAAATAATATCTGAAGCTTAAATCGGTTCAGTGTGACTATCAGGAAGATTAAATCAAATACATACACTGAATCGAGTACTTATATTGTGACACGTAGGGTCGGGTGTTACAAAATGGGTTAAGGAAAACAAAATGAAAGGTGAAGAAACAATGATTTCACACAGGGGGTATATGCTGGTAACCAAGTGTTGCTATAGGAAAGTAACCGATGTCAATTATTCGGTTGATGCTGGTAAACAAGTTGGAGGAAAGAGGTGTTGTTGGTAGGATTTCCCATTACAGTGCTTCTATTTCTCAAGGGGAAAAAAAGAATGAAAGATAATTTATAAATTCCCGAACCAACAAACAGTTCTTTTAAAAGCCTTCTAGTTTAATTGATTCTGATTGTGAGACAAATTAATCTGATCAACCGAATAATTTCCTCAACAGAACTTTTTCTTTTGGGAATGAAAGAGTACATAGGCTTACCAGGTTATTATTGTTTACTGAACTTGACAGGTATTCCAGTATGGTATACACTCTTGTAAAAGAAGCCAGAACTTCTCTGAATATAAAGTGTTAAGTTGAACTCGTAAAGAGAAAAATTTGTAGTTCTGAAGAATTATAGATAGGCCAAATACTTGAAAAATAACCTTGCCTAATAACTATTACTAAATTGGCTACGGCTTATGTTTCAAAATAATAATAATAACAACCATCACCAAAAAGTACATTCAAGTATTGCTCGTGTTGTGAGGAAGATGCATGCAGTATATAACATCAAGTGAAGTAGTTCATCAGTTGTATCATGACATTTCTAGGCATTTACTTTTCTAAACCCTAAACACTTGCTTAATATTACACTAATCATATATTGTTGAGATGATTCTCCATTTCCCAGCAATTCCTAAATAATTTTGTATATGACTATTCATGCACAATTATTCTTAAACATGAGCCATGATCAATCGAATCAAGCTCTTGTGCACAGAATTCTTGAGCCTGTATATCATCAATTCATCACCTATAGAAGCATTTATAAAAGCACACATTTAGACACTCTATTGTAGTTTTTTTTTTTTTTAAAATCTTCCCGTGCAGGCAAATCTGAGTAATGCGAATCTTGAAGGCGCACTTGCAACAGGAAACACATCTTTTAAGGGATCAATCATAACTGGAGCTGGTACGTTATTACTGATGATTTCTCTTTTTTTATTTGGTTGGTGATGGGATCCACTACGAGGATTTCTACTGCGTGTTATCCACAAAAATCCATATGGGGATATGCATGCTTTAGATGTACCATCTATAATATTATGTTTCAAACAAGCTTACAAATCAGGCACAAAGAGTTGTGTGTCTTGGTTTACATCACAACATTATCAACATTGTTGGTGGAACTATATTAACTGAAGATATTGATATAACCTACAAAAGATGATTAATTTTGAGCTTATCAGGAGTCATTTGTTTTGGTAAATAGAATTAATTTTTTTAAGTTCAGCCTTTATTATAGGATTCATTTGTAGTATTTTATAGAGTGAGTAATCTAATTGAGTTATGATATTCTAACAGCCAATGCATTGGCCATATTTTTATTAAGAGTTGGTTTATGGTATCCAAAGGGTCATGATTCAATCATATAATAGCCTATACGTTGAATCTGATTGAAAAAGTAATGCATGATGACAAATGTAGTATGTTTGTGTTGAAGATCGAGGTCTTGGTTTTATCCTCATCTCTACATCTCATATTCTTTCTCTCTTCTCTAGTCATATCTGTGCAGCAGCTAGTAATTTTCTTTAAACCCAACTTCCTCCACTTAAAAGGCTCCAAATTCTTATCTTTCTAATCTTGCAACCCAGGATTTCGTAACTTATATACAATGAAAACTAAAACGCTCAACCATTGTTTTCTTTTTGTCATCAGACTTCACTGATGTGCCATTGAGAGATGACAACGGGAATACCTCTGTAAAATTGCAGATGGGTAAAACCTCATTCATTTGTTTTTGGCCCATAATCTAACTTTGTAGATTTGTTCTCTTTAAAACCTAATTCAATGCTTTATGTTAGAGTGAATCCAACAACTGGAAATGCAACAAGAGAGACACTACTATGCGACTAACAGCTAATGAGTTACCAAACTAGCACGAGGACTGTTGCATCTATTGCTGCAATACACGAGTTAAGGTACTCTCTGTAAGTCATCAATTTTTTTATCAAGTATCTATCCCAGTCGATTCCTCGTCCAAATGCAAGCTGTATAGTGTATGTTATAGTAACTGTTAGCTTTTGTAAGAATATGAGGAAGAATTTTGGATGTTCTTACTTATCATATTTATTTATGACAAAATCTCCATATTATTTGTAATGCCATGGACACCAACTTCTTATCATACTCCTGAGTTTTGAGTCACACTTAAATTGTTCCATCCATGTTCAAGTCTGAGAGGGCGTGTACTTAGTGAACGAAAAGAAGCACTGCAGCGTTAAAAACGTACATTTCAGAAAGCAAAGAGCGGGCACAGAGTGTCATTAGCATTAAAATTATACTTCATGGGATTATCACACTAATTAGTTCAATGATCAAACTGTTAACAAATAATGATTATTCTCAACATCCAACAATTACATCTCTCGTACTATTCCATGCTATTGTTTCGTTTTTCAAATTTAGATACAACTGATTCGACCTGTTAGACGTAATTAGTTATAAAGTGGAATTGCTTAGTGATGTACCAGAAGAAATCGCAACTGTTGTATTTCGTTGTTGTTGTATTTTGTTGTTCTTATTCAGAACTAATAAGATTTCTCCTGTAGTTTATCATGGTATCATAAGCTTAATACCACAAAAGGTGCTTGGGATTACTTGAAGGTCTTCTATCAGCAATCAAATTATGCACTTCATAATAAACTAGAGAGGATATAAGGTCTCCCAAGACTTGAGGATATAAGGTCCTTGGTATGGACGTTATAAGGGGCAACTCATAGCAACCAAGTGCAATTGTTGGAAGCATTCCCATCGTCATATATGAGTTCTGTTAAGATGACATTCTGGTGATTCAATGTTGTAGTTGTCCAATGATGAATGAACATAATAGGTGGTTATGTCTGTCTTAGCTGCCACCACAAGAGAGAGCTACTTCTAAACTGTGCCATTGGCCCTTGTTAAGGGGTCCTGGCAGTTGTGAAGTTAAGCAAATCTTGCTATTTCTACTCAAGTCTTTTAGTTGCATATAGTGACCATCTGATACATGACCAAATTTGTGGATGTGTTGCTTATTTGTTATAGGATTTCTATCAATCTAGTTATTTAATTGTCAGATGATTTGTTCAAGTTTCTAATCTCAGGTTGGCTCCCTTCTTTCCTTCACGAGTGTGCTGAACACAGTTAGGTCAGGTCCAATTAGCCGTTGCAGTAGCTAGTTCTGCTACCCCTACTGGGCTAGCGACGGTTGGGGCGCTTTATGATGAGAGAGTCCAGTCCATGAGTGAAGAGGTGTCAGTCTTCCACCAAGTAGCATTTCACAATTTGACCAGAATGAAGATCGGTTCGTTTACTTGTCTAAAACTGCTGCTGTTTTTTTCCAACCTCACCTTCATCATTTTAAATCTCACAAGTTGATATGACTTGTTATCTTGTTGTGTTGCCCTTTTCATAGAGCATAGGAGACAGTAGTTTCCTTTCCTGAAACGAAGTTCTGTTTCTGGTCCACAATTACGACTCTTATTTGAGCAAAGGTTGATCCATTCAATTCCTTGACTTCCGTCTTGGCGTCTCACTAGTTTTGACTGGTAAAACATTGAAACTTGTTAGACCAAATTAAATTTATAGAAACTGTATCCAAACAACCCATCTTCTTCGGGTTGCCGAGGGCAAGATACTGTTTGTTTTGAATCCTAGGTATTATTTATCTACGTGCCCGGTGTGCAATGCAATAAAACCATTGGCTTGCTGAAGGGTTTCATCTTTCTCAAGGTTTTTGTCATATTCTGTGTTCCTTGTAGATTCATTTTTATCTCCATCTTTTCAAAAGGGAAGATACCATAAACCCTAGCTACTTATCAAATCATATTATGGATTTAACCTTTTTTTTTTTCTGTTGGGGGATGGATGTGATTTTTATTTTATTTGGTCTAACAAACAGTATCTTGTGCTCGGCAATCCGTCTATCAAGATACTGGTAGAGAGATACATGTAGGGAATGAGAGAGAGTCCTATGGCCCAAAAGTTGGTCATGCACCCCCCCCGGCGCAGAGAGAGAGAGAGAGAGAGAGAGAGAGAGAGAGAGGGAGAGAATTGAAGGCCTAGCTCTCCTATAATTTTGACTCTAGGGCCCGGCACGAGGCCCAAGTCCAAACAAGAGTAAGTGAGAGGTGTTGACTGTTAAGAGATTTACAGCATCTGTTGGTTACTTGTATTTGTTCTGAAGCAGTTTGGAGAGAATTAAGCTTTTTAACGGGCTGGGGCTTGAATTTTTCAGAATTTAGGCGATTGGTGGTCTGCTATATTGGGCGACTCATGAGCTTTAATAATTTTGCTGCTTTTCAGCGTAGCGTGGTTATTTGTGTTGGTTGGCAGTTATGGAAGCAACGCAATGGATTGATATATCAGAGATCAATTGAATCTGCTATTTCTAGGTTTAAACCTGGCAATTGAGTACTGAAAAATACAGAAACTTCTCTTTGTTGCATCAGATGAGATTCAGCTATGGCAAAAATTTGATATTCCTGTGTGTTACCATCAGGCTCCATCACCGCGAGTTGTCAAATGGGCTTTGCCAGCAAGAGGATGCCTAGAAGTAAATTTTGGTGGCTCTTTTGATCAACATATTGGTCGTGCAACTGGGGGTTTTATTGTCAGGTTTTCTAGGCAGTTTGAAAATGGTACAGTGGCAGAATCTGAACTTAGAGGCTCATGAGTGGCAATGTGTTTGTGTGGTTAAGCACTTCCCTATGAATCGGATCTGGTTGAAGGTGATGCTCTTAATTTAATCGTCGCCTTACAGAAGAGCCATTCTGCTGTTTTTTTTTCTGTGATATGCTGCTGAAGAAGTTCCAAAAGGTGCAAACTTTGAGGAAGAAAAAAGAAAGAAGAAAAAAAGAAAACCGAGATTAAAGATTTTTTGCATACTGCAAAGAAGAGTTTATTATTTTTGTTTCCTTGATATTTTTTTGTTGTTGTGTGTCTGAAAACTCTTTGATATTATATATGTATCAGTATAAAGAAATACGATTCTTAAGTAATAGTGTATCAAATTTTGATTGTCTTGGTTTCTAAATTCTAGGACAATGCTCAAAATTAGTGGTAGATGGAAAATATGTCCAAACTTTCTTGATTTTATAAGTTTCTTTAGTCGGAAAGCAATGATCTGACTACGTTACTATAAATCAACGAAAAACAACAGTCATCCATGTACATAAAATCGTATTATTTTTACTCTATTTTTTTGTACTCATATAGACTCGAGAAATGACACGTGAAACCCTCATCTTAATAAACAACCCGACCGGCAATGCACGAGGGCGGGGTATATGTACTGTTCTCTTGAGTCCTGTCGTTTCCCATCGAATGCCAATTGTGATATTCGTTTATGAATTAAACTGAAAAAGTGGGGCAAATAGAAGATTATTATTATTATTTTTTTGGTGATAGTCAGAAGTATTAGAAAACTAAAAAAAAAACAAAAAAATACATAAAGTTAGAAGGCGATCAAGTAACCCCTCAAAGAGGAGATCAATTTCACATAGAATTTTCTTATCATGATCAGTCAATTCTTATGCAGTTTATCAAGATCAGAAAGAGCGTCAAGCTGTGAAAAAGATGCTAAAGCACTACCATTTTTCTTATTTTTTCCTAATTTGATCTTAGATTTTGTAATTGCAAATCGATGACATTTCAATGGATAAACAGTCTCCTTTTTTTTTTAACTTTTCTTCTTTAAAAATTGCTTGAGTGGAACATTCCAATTCATCAATGTCCACAACCAAATTAGAAGAGCCCGGCGCTAACATCGCTTTGAAGACAACCATATCAGCAGTATTTGGTTGGGGATTAGCAGGTGGTGTCTCAGACATATGGACTTCTCGCAGAGAAACAAAAGAATCTCCATGTGGGCAATCACCAGTAGGGTGAGCAGAGTTTGGTTATAACCGAAATAACCGACCAAAAACCGAAACCCGAACCCGAACCGAACCGAACCGAACCGCTCTAGTTCGGTTGGTTTTCGGTTTGGGTCACAAAAACCGAACCCGACCGAACCGAACCGAACTTCTCACCCTATGTATTACCCCACCCAAATTCATTTAGTGAGTCATATAGTTCATAAAAAAACAAGTGGAACCTTATCTCATTAGTTCTAGCAATATCATCTTTTATATTGAACACGTGAAAGCCATGTTAAGTACACTATCATAATTGAGAATAATATTTATATTAATATAGTTCTTTCTTTTGTAATCTTGTTAGTAAAAGTTAATAATAATTATGCAAGCTTTGATATAAAAACTCAAGTACAGTGTAAAAGTTTTAGAACATGAAATTTTCAATTCACATTAAGGTTAGGGTATTTTCTTGTTTCTAATTTGGGTATTGGATATTTGAGATTAGGATATTAAAGGATGATAATATAATGGTGATTAAAAAATGTAAGAAATGATGAAAATATATGAGCCTAACCGAAAAAACCGAAAACCGAACCGAACTAAGTCGGTTCGGTTCGGTTCGGTTACTAAGTCTAATCGTTTCGATTCGATTTTGAAAAATTAACAAAAATCGAACCGAACCGACCGATGCTCACCCCTAATCACCAGCAGAGGGGGAGGGAAGCAGCTCAGGGCTTGGGTATGAAGGAGGGAAGAAGGGGAAAAAGATGAGGATGAAAACTCAGGCCTAGACACAGCCTTTTCACGCAAGTGGGTTGAGTTTGGGCCAAGTTGCGAGATTCTTCTCGAGAAATAATTGCCAAAATGTTTTGCTATAAGCCCATTATAACTAGGGCGATGAAAGAAGTCCAGGTGTGTTTGGGCTGGCTGGCTAGGACTGAGTAGACTTCTGGCAATTGGGCACGATCGTACAAGAGCCCGGAAATCACAAATGGCCACTATGACAAAGCTCCTTTGTTAGCCTGGCCCAATAATACGTAGCCCGAAGCCCAAGTTTCTCATGTGCTACGCGTTTTCACAAAAAATGTACAAACCTCTAGCAGCAATGAAGAAAATGTAGCAATTTAAGGGTTGTTTAGATGACAGTAGTTGGAACTACACGTAACTCTAACTACAGAAACAATAATTTATATATATTTTTTGATTAGCTGAAACTATATATAATTTAATTATATTTTAAATCTTTTTTGATGTAACTGAAAATAATTGTAGTTCTGACTGCAACAGCTGAGTAATAATAAAAAAAAATAAATGACAATATTACATCAGCCTTTTCAATTATTTCTATACAATTCGAATTCATATTAAGTATTATATCAAACAACTTTTCTTATTTTCTTCAATGGAAACTGCAATTGCACATTGTCAAACAAAACACATGAATAGTAATCTAACTATATATATATATAAGAATAAAAACTACATGTCGTTATTAATGAAAATAATCGCTTTAAACAATGGCTAATGTGTAGTATTTTCATGGAATAGGTATCAGAACGGTGAACAGATAGTTCAATATATATGAATATTTTTATCTGCAATATTTTCTATTTTCATTTTTATTTAACATCAAATTATAGCTGATAATTCAATTAGTTTCTAACATGATCCTTGGCCTCTATAGCAAAAACAAAGCATGCATAACTTGTTAGCATAATCAGACTTCTATGATCACTTCCAATAAAATATCTTATATATCAGGTGCTATTTACACGTACATGCTTCTGGTAATTACTCAATTAAGGTTTCCTTCTCTTAATTACTTCATTAATCAGTGGCGAAGCCAGAAAAATTTTAAGAGGAGGCAAAAATATAACAAGATAAACTCATTACTTCGAAAAGAAACATGTTCAATTACAAAAAAAAAAAAAAAAAACAATTTTTCTTAATACAAAGTTCAAATAAAAATATATGATATCAATAGTTGATTCCTAAAAGGTTAAACCCTAATTATCAAAGAGAATTTATATGATAAGATCACAATAGGATATTACCTTATAGGTTTGATTTCTTTTTTTGAATGGATCTTCTTCCAAATTTTTGTTTCTTCTTTAGTTGAAGAAAAATGCTATTTTGAGAAGCTGAAAGAGCAAAAAGCACAGCGTAGAGAGAGAAAGAGACAAGGATACGAAAGGACCGACTTCAACTCTTCGTGAAAAAAGAAGGGTGAGAAAAAAACAGAGTCGATTTTTGTTTGAGAATTGAGAGAGAATTAAATGGTTAAGATTTAAATGACTATTTTCAGTTTTAACTGAGGACTATTAGAGAAATATTTGGTGAGAGCCGGCAAGTGTCAAAAGATAATCTCTCTCTCTCTCTCTCTCTCTCTCTCTCTCTCTCACACACACACACACACACACACACACACACACACAATGGTTTCCTCAATTAGATTAATTTTGTCCCAAGAAAAATGTGGGCTGCTGGTGTTCACACCCAGCCATAATAAGTAACGAGGAACTAGGAATAGCTTATATAAATAACGTGCAAAATATGTAGACTATTGTAACGTTCAAACCATGCAGTCATGGTGACAGCCGACATGCACCATGCATGCACATTGTGATTTGCTTAGATAACTACAAGCCATGACTTTAGTAATCAGCAACCTAAATGTACTGATATGGTCATCTGAAGCTAACTAAAATTAATACTATGAAGGTTGGGCCAAAAAAAAAAAAGGAAGAAGAAGAGGAGGAAGAAGAAGAAGAAAAGGAATTTAAGTCTATTGCAACAACTCTCGAACTCAGAATCAATATTGTGAATACTTAAAACGTACTTAGTTGCGCACTAGGAACTGAAAAGAATGCGACGATCCTTGCTATATCACTAGAAATATATCATAGCAAATGCTCTTATTGACTCAACTTAGAATCTAGCAATGAAACTTAGCATTGCCAAAAAAGAAAAAACAAAATGGAGCATGACACACAATAGAAATGCTAGCTAAGATAACTTGTATATAGATGGTGTCATGACCATATATTACTTGTTTTGCCCTACCCTAATTCTGCATGCACCCAGACTTCTCACTCTTCAGACCTTCTCTTTGAGAAACATCACATGGGCTAGTTCTTAATAGGATAGTGTAAGAAACAAATAATGAGCAGAGCCCTAGCTCTAGAGTTTATTTTTAAATGAAAACATAGTACTAGTTTGAAAGTAGCTTGAGGAGTGCTCCATGGATTTTGTTTCTATGTTCTTGTTAAGAAATTGTGTGCTTTACTTCCTACAAGAAATCATGAGTAAATTATTTACTTAATAAGAGAGATCATCACTATGAACTTGACAAGAAGAATTGATTGCCCATACGAATGTAATTAACAAGAGTAGTCAAGAAAAGATTTTTCATGTGTAGGTATACTATATCAATCTATCACTCAACAATCTGATATTGATAACCATGATTACTTATAGATCTGGATCATCTTGTTCTAATTCTAAAAAGTCTAAAAACAAGTCACTGATTTTATGAAAATTACTCTTGAAAAGAACATAAATTACACACAAACAAATTAATGAGATTAGATAATTATATAACAACATATACATAACCATCCAAACAACAAGAAACAGTCTTTATTCTTTCTATACAACTGTATCCACAATGTGATGACTATGAATTAAAACCATGTAGGACATACAAAGTTGACCAAATATTTGCACACACAAAGACCACACTAATTAATCAAATCAAACTTACATATATACATCATAGAAATTGCCTAAGCCCCATTGAAGAAGCGTGATCCGGCCTCTCCGGCCCCAACCTAAGCTCAAGGTCCAATTCCTCCTCCGCCGCCGGCCTGAGACTACTCGATCCCCAGCAATCATCTCCTCGGCCCC
This sequence comes from Agave tequilana, assembly GCA_038442645.1. Taxonomy (NCBI): domain Eukaryota; kingdom Viridiplantae; phylum Streptophyta; class Magnoliopsida; order Asparagales; family Asparagaceae; genus Agave; species Agave tequilana. The sequence continues at coordinate 14,528 of JAVJIF010022134.1, forward strand.
TCAGCAAACAGGGACAGCCGCTGGGGTTGGGCATCAGCTGCGGTGCATAGCCCATGAAAGGGGGATGACTTTCGCCGAGATGTTGAACGGGAACGGGCTCTGCTTCCCCGGGTGCTTAAGCTTGGCCCGGTCCTTTCTGTGTATGTTCATGTGGCCGCCGAGGGCTTGAGCATTGGAGAAGCCTCTCTTGCAGAATACGCACTCGTAGGATCGCGCTGCGGTGGTCTTCGGTGGACTGGTTTGATGAGTTTCTGAGCTGGCCTGCGCAGTCTCTTTGGTGATCGCACGGTCGATCTCCATGGTTCTTTCTCAATGAACAGGAAGAAGGAAGAAACTAGCCTCAACTGGCAAACAAAGACCATGTGTTTTATATTAATGGAAAGTGTTAAAAGTACATTAGACATTAGGACTAAATTTTAATATTTAATGTTTTCTTTGTCAATGATCAAAAAGCCTTTGCATGCCCGATAGTTTAGTTAGGGTTTGTCTGGATTTGAAACTTTCTAATTAAACTGTGGTTTATTTTGAGTTGTTGTTATATATTTGCAAACCTTGATTTATTTTGAGTGGTAATTATAGATTTGCAAACTGTTGTTTACAAATTATTAACTTCAGTTATCTAAACTTACTAATTTTTATTTTCTATTTTGATACAAATGGATTTATTTCAGGTTCTATCCCTTTCCTCTCACATCTCAGACTTGAAGAAAATTCTAGTCTGGCTGAAATAGTTATATATCAAGTTGGATTTTTGGAGCTAAGAGATTTAACTGCAAAAGCTACAGTAAATGAAACTTATCTCCAACAAAAAAAAAAAAAAAATCAAAATTCTTACAGTCCTAGCAACAAAGTATCATACGTTGGCAAAAAATAAATAATTAAATATAAATAAAATGTAAGTGAAGATCATGAACCCTAGATTAATTTGTTGACAAGGACTTTGAAGAAAAATAGGATTATCTACATGAAAACTCCTAATAAGGGCATTGATAAGGTGACAGGCTAATATTGTGACACTGACCTTGTGACCGGTGAGTCCCATACAACCAACAAAAAAGTTAAGAACCAAAGACAGCAAAAGACCCCTCAGATCTTAATTCTATTATTAAATTTTCTTTTTTGGGAGAGAGATCCCTCTCTTAAATCTTTATAAATTAACTTTACTTGATGTTTTTATTGAGAACGAAAGCTTTAATCTTGTCAAGGATCAGTTCTCTTTCCTATTGGAATGTAGGGGAATTTTTTGAAATTAAAACTGCACAAGTTGCAAAAATTTGGAGGTAGGCCACCATTTTGTTACTATTCACAAGAGTAGATGAATTAACTAGTATATGTGAAGACAAGTAGAAATGCTAGTGTTGATCTTGATGTGGCCTAGCTACGGCCATTATCCTTGAGCCATTGTCATTATCAATTCCAATCAGTGCAAGTTTAGCTAGAGTAGCTAATTAAAGTAATTATGAGAAGAAAATTTCTTTTTTTTTTTTGGAGTTAATAAAAAAAATAAAATGAGGGTTGGAAGTCATTTTCCTGAAATATCCGCAAGTGGGGGGTCAGGGGTTGGGGCTCGTGGAAGCAGTCCAGATCATTGACATGAAGATCACTTGGCGTTTTCACTTCGTCCACTTCCCTCACTTCCAAAACCTGCTTCTAAACTGATCCCCTCCCCTCTCACCCCCAAGTTTTGAATATTCCCTTGCTGCCGCCCTTGGACTCTACAAGTTCACAGGGCACTCTCAAACGGGTTCGGTTCATGCGTGTGAGCCACACACACATACAATAAGAGGATCAATCTGACGTTGACGCGTTGATTGGAAATATGTTATAACATGTATGTCATATTATAAGAGTTCCAATCCACATGTCAACGTCAGATTGGTCCTCTTATTGTATGTGTGTGTAGCTCGCACACATGAACTGAACCCCTCTCAAACAACGATGTTTGTGTTTCCGGCATCTCGGCGGGCCGCCACGTGGAGGCAGCACACAAGGCCCCCACGGTGTTGGCTGGCCACAACCAGCTCATTTGTTGCATTGCATTAACACTGCAATGTTGCGATGCTGTAAGATTTGGCTCATGTATGTGAGCCACACACACATACAATAAGAGGATTAATCTCGCATTGACACGTGAATTGAACTTTTTTTATCTCTTATGATATATGTGTGAGGCTCCCATACATAATGTATTACAAGAGAACTAATACACGTATCAATATGAGATTGACTCTCTTATTGTATGTGCACACATGAACCAAACCCTCGCTTGGCTGTCCGTTTGAATGCTAAATCAGTAGGCACTTTCGAAATTGTTTAGAGCATGGGGAATTGCTACAGCTGTTATTGTTTGTGAATGAATTGCAATAGAGATCAATTTTTTTTGATAATCAATAGGCCCATTAAAGGCCCAAAAGATATTAATACGCTATATATATTATTCATTTTTAAAAGAAATAACCGTCAAACTTATTAATTTAAACATTAAGTATAGCCCAACAAACACTACCCACAAGTGAATTGCTCACTAAGGCCCAAATGGCCCAGTTTTCACCAAGAATGGTGATCTCTGGCTGTTTGGGCCATGAGCTGCCAACCACTATCCTACTCTATATGCTGATCACTTACGAGAGCCAGCCACACAAGATGAAAAGACATTGAGGCCCAGCCCAAAACAATGAAACGCAGAAGTGTATCCAATGTCACAAAAAGAAGAAAAATTGATAATAAATACATACCCTGAGAGAAGAAGCTATCACAATAAACTGAGAGAGTTCTACGAACAAATGAAAAAAAATTAGAGATAATATGGTTCTCAGGATTCTCCTCTTATAACTAGAAGTAGAGATAATATCTCGAATGTTGAAGTTTTCTTTCTTTCTCCTTAATTTGATGCATTAGTACTCTAGCCAACTTGCTGGGACTTCAAGTTGAAACTTCTCAAAACATGCTACCAAAAGATTAAGCACATTAAGATGCACTCAAGCTGGTTACAAATTAATGTGTAACATATTATTATTAATTATCAAGGGGTGAGGCTCCCCTGACCTAAAATTTGTGATCATATAGGCTGCATGAACTGTAAATCTTATCAGATTTTGCTTCGCAAATGGTTTTCGAACAGGTTTAATTAACTGAAGCTTTGATTGAGCCTTCAGGGGTTCGGTTTGGGTGCTGCTCAAGTTGTTGGCTGCAAAAGGATATGAGTCAACATGCATTCACAGAGAAAATTTACAGGCATGCTTACGAACTTATCTTAATTAGAGATAAATTAAGAAAATTTGCTTTGCTTAGATCAGTTGGGTTATATTTTCTTCTCAAATTGAGATACCCATACTGATCACTAGCTAGGTGCAAAGAACAATGACTCAAGAATATTTACAATGACAAAGTCTTTAACAAATTGATTATTTGTGAAGCAACAACTTTATAAGTTGCCAACAAAAGAAGTTTCCGGGGTTAAAGTTATAGATTAGATATAGAACCTTAATTTTAGTAGCTTCTTTTTATTAACCTCGTGTGCAATCTTGTTAAATTTATATTTTATGAGAAGCATATGTGATCTTGCATCTTATACACTGAGCGAAGAGCATGCAATTAATTAAAGAAGTATCAAAGAAAGAATATGAGATGGTTCAAAAAAAAAAAGAGAGTAAAAATCATTGATTTTGCCTTCTTTAAAATTACTGGCCTTTTGAAGTCTCATAATCTTTAATGAATATATAGAAATATATATAGACCTACTCACCGATATATAGAGAAATATATCTAGACCTCTTGATAGTCCAGTTTTAAGTGTGTCAAGAAAATTTAGCCTCCTCCATCTCTATCATTTTATATTATGTCTTCAATAAAATATTTTCTATTCGTTGTTAATTTGATAAAAGCTGTCTATTTTTAATTAGTTATCAAAGAAAAGGTTATCATTTTTTCCTTTGAGAAAAATAAAAATTCTCATTACTCAAAAGAGGGGGTAAATCAAGTAGTACATACCTCAATTATCCTAACTTATATAAAAAAAAATAAAATATAGAAATATGCAAATATATCTGTAGATTTTCATAATTTTAAGGGAGTATAATCGATAGCGATACATGCTTATAGGGTTACTTGTCACACTTCATCACATTATTTAAAACATGTTCTCTGCAGGATTAATTTCTTAGATATATAAAGGATTCATGTGTCTCATACTTTTCTTATGGAATTCTTCACTTTCCAGCCTATACACTCTTGAACCACTGTAGCCCAAGACAATATTATTCAAACAATATCTTAGATAGTCACATATACATATATCAGAGACTCAGACTAAGGTCTCCTTTGATGTGCTTCTTGTCTAATTGACTGGATTTATATGGATCTGTGTACAGCCTGAAGAATCATACAGTGCCAATATACATGTTCTAATAAAACCAAGTTCCAGCTGATAATTGATTTAAACAATGATCCCTTGCAAAGTACGTCCATTCACTATTATAAAAAAAATAAATTAAATTCATCATATAAATGTGTCTGGCTTTATGTTTCCTAATTATTGACTAGTCTGTATGTAGAAAAAATGACAAGCTTTAGTTATATGCTGACTGGTAATTTGTATACTAGAGTAATGCTATCCTAACTCAATGTTTGAATCTTCTACTACAGACATATAATCTCTAAATTAAAATTAAGAATTTTTCCTTTGAGTCATATTTTACTCAATGTGCATTGTATGGTTATTGATAATACCGTATGTATTCTGTTTCGTTATAATCTTCAATGAAATGAGATAGAAGGCAGCTTATTTTCACCTTTTACTCCAAAGAAAGAAGTAAAATAAGTTGTACTAATTCAAGCTTTCTAGCTCAAATTTATCTTGAAAGTTCTATGATATATGATACTAAACAATGGACGGTCTCGAATCACTCTATTGAGCAGGACTCGAGTTACAAAGCTTGAGTTAGACTAAATAATACAAATTCATTGTTGGAAGAGTACAGAGCAGAAACTCAAGCAGTAAGATTGAGAGAGAGAGAGAGAGAGAGAGAGAGAGAGAGAAGAGAGAGAGAGAGAGAGAGAGTGTGTGTGTGTGTGTGAGAGAGAGAGAGAGAGAGAGAGAGAGAGAGAGAGAGAGAGAGAGAGTGTGTGTGTGTGTGTGTGTGTGTGTGAGAGAGAGAGAGAGAGAGAGAGAGAGAGAGAGAGAGAGTATTGCATGTAATTGCATGCATGGATCCATGCACGTGCCATCTTGTCCCTCTTCCCAGTGTGAGAAATCAGGGAATCTTCGTACCTAAATGGTAAGATTAAATGCCCTAGCTGTCTCCTCCTCCCTGCAACAACTAAATAAACAACTCAAAAAGTTTCATCACACACCAATCCCTTAATTAAATCTTTTCCAACCCCAATATAATCCCCACAGCATCTCCCCTAAAAACAAAAAAAATTAAAATAATCAATACTATTCATTCTCTTGCGTTGATGAACTCTATAAACCACTCACCAACACAAAATACACTCTTTCTACCATGTGATCTTGTCACCATCCTCATCTTCCCTCTGGACTTGCCTGCAACTCTCTAGCTAGCTCAGCTAGCTACTTGTAATTCATCTCTCAACTCATTAATAACCAAGACAAGAAGACAATTCTCATAATCAATGTGATCCGCCAGTCCTCTGATATCTCCTTAATTGCCCTTTTACATAAATGTAGAAATTTGTGGAAACCAAAGCAATCCATCTCTATTGTGCTCTTTATGTAGTCACATGTATCTCAAACTTTATATATTACACCAATATAGAAACTCAACTCTTTTAGCCCTTTACATATGAAGCCTTGATCATTAGACCAATTGAGACCACACTGCAGTGCATTTAAGCCAAAGGTTTGGCATTTTAATGGCACATACGTGTGAAAATGTCTATATTTAAGCACTGGAAGATGGCCAGGTTTCGTGCATGGATTCAAGTGTTGTGCACTCATTTGGCACCTAGGGTTAGGATTTTTATTTATTTGTTGGTTTATTTGTTTAATGTTTTGTTATATTTAGATAGGGATTTTGTCCAGGGCCTAATGTGTGCAGCAAAAGAAACAAGAGGAGCGCAGAAAGCGGTTGGGTTTATTCCTTTAGGGTTTTTATTAATGGTTACTATATTGTGTTTGATTCCATTAGGTGCGTGGGTGTTTCTTGGTTGTAGAGAATGAATACAGAATGCAAACAGGTTGGATTTTATGGGGGGCGAGAGAGAGAGAGAGGGGGGGAGATGGAGAGGGAGAGAGGGAATCCATGTGTACTGAAGCATTCAGATCTACATGTCTATACAGAGACCCCCTCATGCATGTGGTTTAAAGTGTTAGCTTTCAGGAATGTGTCAGTGAGTTAGCTGAGTAGCTAGCAAAAATACGAATGTGTCAGTCAGTTGGCTGATCAGCAGCTACCAAAATTATAAGATATGAGAGATGTTTTCATCACTTCCCATGCAGAGTCATAATTAGACAATTAGTTGCTTCTCACAGCAAGAATAAGACATGAAAATTTCATCTCCACCCCCCACCCCCA
>JAVJIF010022135.1:0-101694 GCA_038442645.1 Agave tequilana
TAATAATACTAATAATAATTAGAATAACTATAGCAATAGTAATAATGATAATTAACAACATCAATAATAATACTAATATTAATTAACAATAATAATAGAAATGTAATTAACAATTATCACTACCGCTAATACTCATACTAATATTAAAATAAATAAATAAAATAATAGTAACTCTAATAATAATAAACACCAACAATATTAATAATAATAATAATAATAGTAATAATTATAAATAATAATTATAATGGAAAATTATAATAGTAATAACTACCACAAATAATATCAGTTAATAATAATAATAATGATAGAAATAATAGTAATAAGTAATTAAAATATAAATATGAAATATAATAATTGAAACCAAATTACCATTTACTATCTTAAAAATAATTTGTATACTTAATAATGATAACTAAAAATTAAGTTAAATAATAAAATAACCAGTAAATAAAATAAATACTTAAAAAATAAAAATACAGTATCTCAACTTAGGGGTATTACATTCTACCCAACTTATAAAAAAATTCGTCCTCGAAATTTCAATAAAGTAAGGAATAATAAAAGAGATCAAAGTTAATGGAGAAAATAAACAAACATCCTCATCGCCTCTCTAGAACACCACGATTCTGCTGCGTGCTCTGATCTCTGCTACCGGCTTCAGCATGGAGTGATCAAACTCAAAAGATAAAATTTGAGAAATAGAATAGGAAAGAAGAATAAAAATCAAGATGAAATTCAGATCACTCTAAAGAAGAGTTGAATCAGGGATATAAAGGATTCAAGAGATGGATTCCAAAAGGGAGGCGATCAATTTTTTTTAGAGTGGAGTCAATATCATTGTGTGAATAATATATGTATATTGCAGTATAATTATAACTCGTTTCAAGTTACTGGTATGAACTAGGTCCCTTTTTATTTCAACCTGGATCTGATACCAAGAAAACCCTGTCACTCCCCGCTTTCTAAAATACGCTGAAGCGGAGACGCGACGAGAGTCGACAATGCATATACGCAAGAAAAATACCTCACGCATACGCGCTAAGCCTTAAGTAACCTGAACAAGTTATAAATCTAAACCAATATAAATCAACCATCACTGCAATATCACATATAAGCATCCACGTATGATATCATAAGAAAGAACTGAAATAAAAACTGAATCTGATATACATGAATCAAGAAAAAGTATAAAAATAGGAATAAAAAGAGGCAAGAATACTAGAATCAAAAAGAGAGAAACTCCAACCCATTGCGAAGCGTACAATCACACGAACACCTGAACAATACAAGAAGATGTCCAAAATTCTGAATGTACGAATTTAGGGTCGTCAGAAGCGACCTAATAAGTGTGTGTGTAAAGGAAAAGGTGTTCATGCATAATAACAATGCAAGCAATAGCAAAATGATAACTGAAATAAAAAATAACAGAATAATCAATATCAAGACAAAGGTATGAAGATATATAACTGGTATCATGGTAAAAGAAAACCATTAATGTCGAGTTGTATAACCTAACATATGCCTCTAGTCTAGTATATAATCCGGCCATGTGTACAATCATATATCTATTATAATTATATATATGTACAGTCAAGTGATAACAGTCAGTCATAATACAAATAAACCATTCAGTATTATTTATTATGTTAGCGAACACCTTGTGTCTTTACTTCTCTCAGGGAAAAGCTTCCACCCATTTAGAGAAGTAATCCATTATGGTCAAGATGAAGCGATGTCCTTTAGATGTAGGAGGACTGATGGGTCCAATAACTTCCATTCCCCATATCTCACATGGCCATGAATAGGATGTTGGATGAAGATATCCCGGTGCTTGGTGGGTGAAGTCACCGTAGATCTGACATGCATATCATCACTTAGCATAGGCGATGTCGTCAGGAATCATTTTCGGCCAATAATAACCAAGTTTTTTAATCCGATCTCCGAGCTTGGTCCGTCCGGGTTAGTGAGCTCCGCACACACCGCCATGAGCTTCTTTGAGTACCTTTTGTGCCTCTTTGTGTGAAAGGTATTCCATCGTATGATCGACGATATAGTCTCAATAACAATCACTATGAACATCAAACATTGAATCCAAATTCAAGTATCTGATACAGTAATCACCATCCCGATGAATCAGTAATCAGTCCTCTCATCGATTCCAATTTGTTCTAATCCTTTAATCACCAATAACTGAGATCAAATAATAACTGTTATCAAACTCTGAAGATATATATTATCATTGATATCATGAAACTACTCTCAAAACAATTCTATCTCTATAACTAGATAACAACAATAATTAGGAATCCATCACGAATAGCAGTTTACTGATATCCTCTAGACCAACTAGGTCAACACATATCGAAATCATATTTAAGGGGGAACCTCCTCAAACAACTGCAATCTAGAATGGTCTATATCTGATACTCAATAACAATATGCTAATCCATACTCAACAAATATAATCAGGGGTAAATCCAGAAAATACTCACAATCAATAATCCAATAGTCATCACTCTCATTTAAACTCTATTCAAGATCCAAAGAACAAAACACAATTCTCATGTCAATTCCAACTCTAACTAATTCCACATATCGAACCAACCAGTAAGAAATCCAATCTCTTAATAAAGTAACATGATAACAAATTCGTCCTCAATACCCGAATGAATTCTCATCTATGTTATTACCAAAAGAAAGAATAATAAGTTTGATAAGTATTCCACATAAAATATGAATCATCCATAATCACAAATCAATCCAACTCAAGATCAATCCAGTTACAGTCTAGGTTCTTTACAACTAGTCCAAATCCGAATAGTTTCATATGGAATAATATACGTCTAATAACTCAATATCCAAACACAAAATCCATATATATCTGATGCTCAAACATAATCTAATCCAGCCAATCAATAGATCGAGTCAAATACAGTCTAAGGTACACCAATACTAGGCCAAACCGATAGCGACAAACTATCAATACATGAAATGACATTGATACAAGCTCATATCAACTATATAAATAAAGTGAACAATTATTAGTGTCTAATGAAGTGATACAAATAATCAAACTGGTAAAATATAACAAAAAGTCTCATAAAATGATAAGAGTAACATATAAACGCATACCGACAACAGTAAACAAAGAAATACATAAGAACAAATACTCACATGAAATAACACGATTTTGGAACCGAATCGCCGTCTTGTTTTCACTGCACGAACCGGTACTGATCTCATCCTATGGATCGGTCTTTAAATCGCCATGGTGTCGGGTCAATAACGAGCACAATCCGAATTGGGTCTGAGTCTCCTATTGCCGAGTTTGGATCGCATGAACAAGTCCAAATGCCGCAACCAAATTCGTAAGGAGAGTTGAAAGGCAGTGGCGAATAAGCCATTGCCATATATAGATTAGACCTTCGTGCCCTGTACTGCTTCATTCCAGGAACATTGGTTCTTTTAGCAGATACCTTCAACTGCCGACCATGCAGCTCCGATTCATTCAGCAAGAGAGCATTTTGAACAGCATCAGTTTCCACGAACTCCATATATGCAAATCCTTTGGGTTGACCAAACTTGTATGTTAGAATTGTCACTCTGTTCACAGTCCCACATGACTGGAAATGTTGTTGGACTTCTTCCAGAGTACATGCGTAGTCCACATTGCCAACAAAAATTGAGTGAGAATCCGCCTCTACTTTCGCAGCTTGGATTGTAAAAACACTAGTAGGATCTTCAGCGGCCGCGACAGCCATTTCCTTCTCGACTTTGGCCTATATCTTGCAGAGAGCCACGGCCTCATCCTCGATCTCCTTCAGCCTCTTCTTTATCTCCTCAATCTCCTCAGGCTGTGAGTTGGGGTCGCCGTGGACATTGATGGTGTCGCCGGCATCCATCTCGTCCACCTCTTGCTCTTTCCTTCCTTCCACTACGCCGGCAGCGGGAATCTCGTTGCCTAAGGACACGTTGTGTTGTCGGAGTAAGTCCGTGTCCGACATTAGATTGCTGGCCGTCGCTTTCGCCGCCTTCTTTTTCTGCTGTAGCTGCTTGGAGCTATGGTCGGTTGCAGGGAAACAAAGAGCAAAACCTAAAATAGAATGGGGGCATTGCTGGGCATGGCGATGGACTGTTGCTGGTGGAGTTAGGGGGGAGAGATCCCGGGCGTGGCCTTGCATGGTTGTCGACATCGACGAAACTCCAGCGTTCACGTGTGCTGCCATGGCATGGAGAAGGTGGATGTGCTCGCTACCAATGATTGTGCGAGGGTAGGGTGCATCAATGAAGCTTGGTGATGCCGCCGGAGATCGGACACGGGAGAGATGGGAACGACTGCTGTTGATGCGGAGAGGAGTTGAAGATAGATTTTGGGTTAATATTTGGATTAGAGAAAATTGGTAGTTCGTTAGGATTTAAGATTTGATTAAGATTTGTTTAGATTAGGATTTGATCAGATAAGATTTGCTTTGTTAGGATTTTATTTATTATTTAGGATTAGGATTTAGATAAGATTATGATGATTGGGTTATAGGATAATGGGTTAAGATCTTATTGGGTTAGGGTCTAAGTAAATGGGTTAGACTAGGAATCAAGGAAATAGGAAATGAATATGGGTTAACAGGTCAATGAATAATGGGTATAAGATAAAAGGGTAATGGGTAATGGGACATGGCTTTGGGTTTAGGAATAAAAGAATAAAATGATCATCAATGTAAATAATAATATTCCTAATATTAACAAGATCAATAGTTAACCATAATATTAATAATAACAATATCATTAACTTTACAAAATAATCATAATAATAAATAGTAATATTAATAAACACTAATAATAATAATTAATAATACTAATTATAATTAGAATAACTATAGCAATAGTAATAATGATAATTAACAGCATCAATAATAATACTAATATTAATTAACTATAATAATAAAAATAGTAATTAACAATTACCACTACCACTAATACTCATACTAATATTAAAATAAATAAATAAAATAATAGTAACACTAATAATAATAAACACCAACAATATTATTAATAATAACACTAATAGTAATAATAATAAATAATAATAATCATAATAGAAGAATAATAATAGTAATAACTACCACAAATAATATCAATTAATAATAATAATGATAGAAATAATAGTAATAAGTAATTAAAAATATAGATATGAAATATAATATATAAAACCAAATTACCATTTAATATCTTAAAAATAATTTGTATACTTAATAATGATAACTAAAAATTAAGTTAAAAAATAAAAAAATCAGTAAATTAAATAAATACTTAAAAATATAAAAATACAGTATCTCAACTTAGGGGTATTATATTCTATCTACCTTATAAAAAAATGCCGTCCTCGAAATTTCAATAAAGTAAGGAGTAATAAAAGAGATCAAAGTTAATGGAGAAAATAAACAAATTTCCACATCGCCTCTCTGGGACACCACGATTCCGTTGCGTGCTGTGATCTCTGCTACCGGCTTCAACATAGAGTGATCAAACTCAGAAGACAAAAATTGAAAATAGAATAGGAAAGAAGAAGAAAAATCAAGATGAAATTCAGATCACTCTAAAGAAGAGTTGAAATCAGGGATATAAAGGATTCAAGAAATGGATTCTAAAAGCGAGGTCGATCAATTTTTTTTTAAAGTGGAGTGAATATAATTGTGTGAATAATATATGTACATTGCAGTATAACTATTACTCGTTTTAAGTTACTGGTATGAACTAGGTCCTTTTTTATTTCAACCTGGCTCTGATACTAAGAAAACCCTGTCACGTCCCGTTTCCCAAAATACGTTGAAGCGGAGACGCGACGAGAGTCGATGATGCATATACGCAAGGAAAATACCTCACGCATATGCGCTTAGCCTTAAGTAACCTGAACAAGCTATAAATCTAAACCAATATTAATCAACGATCACTGCAATATCATATATAAACATCCATGCATGATATCATAAGAAAGAACTGAATAAAAATTGAATCTGATATACATGAATCAAGAAAAAGTAAAGAAACAGGCATAAAAAGAGGTAAGAATACCAAATCAAAAAAGAGAAACTCCAACTCCTCGCGAAGCGTACGATCACACGAACACTTGAACAATATAAGAAGATGTCCAAATCCTGAACATGCGAATGCAGGGTCGTCAAAAGCGACCTAATGAGTGTGTGTGTGTGTAAAGGGAAAGGTGTTCGTGCATAATAACAATGCAAGCAAAGCAACATGATAACTGAAATAAAAGATAACAGAATAATCAATATCAAGAATAAAGGTATGAATGATATATAACTGATATCATGTGAAAAAAACCATTAATGTCGAGATGTATAATCTAACATATGCCTCTAGTTTAGTATATAATCCGGTCATGTGTACAATCATATGTCTATTATAGTTATACATATGTACAGTCAAGTAATTATGGTCAGTCATAATATACTATAAAAAGTTCATTATTATTTATTATAACAGGGAACACCAATTGCCACATGTAATAGACACATCCTATATAGCCACATGTAATAGACACATCCTATATTACGCCTAATACATGTGTCAATCAGGATCCTAAATTATTGAAACTGATCAGTTGGAGACATTGTCCATGCTTTAGGTGAGTCTCGTACATACCCGGGACCACGACATTAGTTTCCTAATGCTGAACCAGGCTGTACCGCTAGGTACTCAGTAACAATAACAATTTCACTATGAAAACAGTAGAACAATAACAGTACAGATGGGATATCAGTCATCTCCCAGGAACCCTACAGTGGAACCCTCAGTCGGCTGCGCAACCTGTATCCTAGATCTACCCAAAGTACAGACGTTGTCTCCTCCATCAATTTTCCCAATCCTGGTGTAAGTTGTTCAATTACATTATTATTTAATACAATCAATATTCATGTTACTTATAATGCTGGGACAATGCGATGACAGTAAAGGTACAGTATAACAGTCAACAGTAATCGTATACACGGTGAATAATATCAGTAACAGTGAACGATAACAGTAGCCGTGTATATGATGAACAATAGGACTGTACAGGGCATTACAGTCAAACAATCCTTTCCCAGTAACTTTCAATAACATGAATTTCTACAGTAAGTCCTGATACTGCTCAATAGACAGTCTCAACTAAAACTAATCATAATCTCATCCATCCATACTAAAGAGATATCAGTAACCGATCCATCAACTCATAGTCTCAATAACAATCACTGTAAAATTCAAACATTGAATCCAAATCCAAGTATCTGATACAGTAATCACCATCTCGATGAATCAATAATCAGTTCTCTCATCGATACCAATTTGTTCTAATCCTTTAATCATCAATAATTGAGATCAAATAATAACTGTTATCAAACTTTGAAGATATATATTATCATCGATATCAATGAAACTACTCTCACGACAATTCTATCTCTATAACTGGATAACAACAATAATTAGGAATCCATTACGAATAGAACTTTACTGATATCCTCGAGACCAACTAGGTCAACACATATCGAAATCATATTTACAAGGGGAACCTCCTCAAACAACTGCAATCTAGAATAGTCTATATCTGAACTCAATAACAATAAGATCCATACTCAACAAATATAATCAGGGGTAAATCCAGAAAATACTCACAATTAATAATTCAAAAGTCATGACTCCCATTTCAACTCTATTCAGGATCCAAAGAACAGAACACAATTCTCATATCAATTCCAACTCTAACTAATTCCACATACCGATTCAACCATTAAGAAATCCAATTTCTTAATAAAGTAACATCATAACAAATCCGTCCTCAATATCCGAATGAATTCTCATCTATGTTATTACCAAAAGAAAGAATAATAAGTCTGATAAAATTTCACATAAAATATGAATCTATCCATAATCACAAATCAATCCAGCTCAAGATCAATTCAATTACGGGCCAGGTTCCATTACAACTAGTCCGAATCCGAATAGCTTCATATGGAATAATATGAGTCTAATACCTCAATATCCAAACACAAGATCCATATATATCTGATGCTCAAACATGAACTAATCCAGCTAATTAATAGATCGAGTCAAGTTACAGTCTAAGGTATTCTAATAATAGGCCAAACCGACAGCGATAAACTACCAATACATGAAATGACGTTGATACAAGCTCATATCAACTATATAAATAAAGTGAACAATCATTGGCGTCTAATGAAGTGATACAAGTAATCAAATTTATAAAATATAACAGAAAGTCACATGAAATGATAACAGTAACATATAAACGCATACCGACAACAGTAAATAACGAAATACATAAGAACAAACACTCACATGAAATGATGCGATTTTGAAATCGAATCGCTGTCTGGTCTTCACTGCACGAACTGGTACTGATCTATGGATCATCCCATGGATCAGTCTTCGAATCGCCATAGTATTGGGTCAATAACCAACACAAATCCGAATCGGATCTGAGTCTTCTATTGCCGAGATTGGATCTCATGAACAAGTCCAGATGCCGCAACCAAATCTGTAAGACGAGTTGAAAAGCGGTGGTGAATAAGCCATTGCCATATATGGATTAGACCTTCGTGCCCTGTACTGCTTCATTCCAGGAACATTGGTTCTTTTCAGCAGATACCTTCAATAGCCGACATATGCAAATCCTTTGGGTTGACCAAACTTGTCTGCTAGAATTGTCACTCTGTTCACAGTCCCACATGATTGGAAATGTTGTTGGACTTCTTCCAGAGTACATGCGTAGTCCACATTGCCAACATAAATTGAGCGAGAATCTGCCTCCACTTTCGCAGCTTGGGTTGCAAAAACACTAGCAGGATCATCAACGATCACGGCAGCCATTTCCTTCTCGACTTTGGCATGCATCCTGCAGAGAGTCACAGCCTCGTCCTCGATCTCCTTCAGCCTCTTCTTCATCTCCTCAATCCCCTTGGGCTGAGAGTTGGGGTCACCGTGGACATTGACGGTGTCGCCGGCATCCATCTCGTCCTCCTATTGCTCTCCCTTCCTTCCACTTCGCTGGTAGCGGGGATCTCGTCGCCAAAGGCCACGTTGTGTTATCGACGTAAGTCTTTGTCTGACATTGGATCGCTCATTGTCGCTTTCGCCTTCTTCTTTTTCTGCTGCAGCAGCTTGGAGCTGTGGTCAGTTGCAGAGAAAGAAAGAAAGAAGCAAAATCTAAAATAGAATGGGGGCATTGCTGGGCATGGCAATGGACTGTTGCTTGTGGAGATAGGGGGGAGAGATCCCGGGCTTGGCCGTGCATGGTTGTCAACCTCGACGAAACTCTGACGTTCACTTGTGCTGCTATGGCATGGAGAAGGTGGATGTGCTCGCTGCCAATGATGGTGCGAGAGTGGGGTGCATCAATGAAGCTTGGTGATGCCGCCGGAGAGCGGACACGGGAGAGGGAGAGATGGGAACGGCTGTTGTTGATGGGGAGAGGAGGAGATGGAGATAGATTTTGGGTTAATATTTGGATTAAAGAAATTTGGTATTTAGTTAGGATTTAAGATTTGATTAGGATTTGTTTCGATTAGGATTTGATTAGATAAGATTTGCTTTGTTAGGATTTTATTTATTATTTAGGATTAGGATTTAGATAAGATTATGGTGATTGGGTTATAGGGTAATGGGTTGAGATCTTATTGGGTTTGGGTCTAAGTAAATGGGTTAGATTAGGAATCAAGGAAATAGAAAATGAATATGGGTTAACGGGTCAATGAATAATGGGTATAAGATAAAAAGGTAATGGGTAATGGGACATGGGTTTGGATTTAGGAATAAAAGAATACAATGAACATCAATACAAATAATAATAATCCTAATATTAAAAAGATCAATAGTTAACCATAATATTAATAATAATAATATCACTAACTTTACAAAATAAACATAATAATAAATAGTAATATTAATAAACACTAATAATAATAATTAATAATACTAATAATAATTAGAATAACTATAGCAATAGTAATAATGATAATTAACAACATCAATAATAATACTAATATTAATTAACAATAATAATAAAATGGTAATTAATAATTACCACTACCACTAATACTCATACTAATATTAAAATAAATAGGTAGAATAATAGTAACATTAATAATAATAAACACCAACAATATTAGTAATAATAACATTAATAGTAATAATAATAAATAATAATCATAATGGAAGAATAATAATAGTAATAACTACCACAAATAATATCAGTTAATAATAATAATGATAGAAATAATAGTAATAAGTAATTAAAAATATAGATATGAAATAATGGCAATAATATATAAAACCAAATTACCATTTACTATCTTAAAAATAATTTGTATACTTAATAATGATAACTAAAAATTAAGTTAAATAATAAAATAACCTGTAAACAAAATAAATACTTAAGAAAATAAAATTCAGTATCTCAACTTAGGGATATTACAATTTGTCTTTAATAAGAGTTAAATAAAGAAAAACGAAAAACAAAACCAAGTATCAAGCTGAAAATATTATAAGACCATAGAGATGTTCCAAATGCTTTGTTATATAGTACATCAGTTATACTTATTTCATCAAAAATATCACTATCATTTAAGCCTTTCTCAGGCATCTCTCAAAGCGCGGTTTGCCAAAGAGTGTCTCATGTTTTGTGGGCTTCTGGACTTTGACTAAATAACTTTTTATTTATTAAGTTGTTTAATAGCTAATCAATTGTAAGACAAGTCCCAATTGTTGTAACTTGAATTAAATAAAAAGATTCGATCTACAATAATCAGTTTTAGGATAAATAAGATCAAAATCATAACTTTAGTTTTAACATAGATCAAAATCCTAAAATATAAATCTAGTCTCCATAAAGATTCAAAGATATGAGAAAATTAAAATAATGAAGGCGAAAGCATACCTTGATCCATGATTTAATTTTTGAATTATTGGGATAGAGAATGCCTTTTAAAAGATCAGTATTCCTCTAGATTTTCACTCTGATTGAAGAGATCTCAAAGAGAAGAAGAAAATATGTTCTTTTGGGGACCATGATCCCTTAAATAATAACTGATTCTATCAGTTATTTCTTTTTTCAATTTGACCCTTCATCAAATTAGAAATTACATAACTATCTCTGCACATTAAATTCATGACAATTAAATATCTATTAGTCCAATTATTAACTTTATTAAATCACAATTAACTTGGACTATATTTTATGATAGTCATACATATTAAATTCACATATGTGAGCCCACACATGTTGAATTATTTTCAACAATATCTCACTTGGGCCACATATGTTACCTTATAAATGTGTACACCTTATGAGCTCAAAATATTGCTATCATATAATCAGGTATTATTAACAATCTCGTCCATTGGCTATACTGATATAGGCTAAAAGAATTTTCGTTACATTTTGCTTAACTAAACCACCAATAATCACATATACCAATATAACCAAACGATATAGATCAATCATGGATGTGTAGCATGAAAATTACATGTAATGTGATCTGAACATGCCTATTTTCAAATAGTCCTCCCTTAAACTTTATTGAGATCAAACTTTAACATATTAAAACAGAGTGCATAAACTAAATACTTTATTTCTGCAGAAAATATCCAAGTGCACAAAATGTGTCCAAAATTCAAAATAAAGCAATTAAACATATATACAAACTTCCACTAAATCATGATATCCTTAAATGATATAACACCCATAGAAGCAGTATGCTCATGAAAGACCTTCGGTGTTAATTTTTTAGTAAGCGGATCCGAAATCATGAAGTTTGTCCCAATATGCTCTATGAAAATCTGTCCACTCTGTGTCCTTTTCTTCACAATCAAGAACTTTATGTCAATGTATCTTGACCTAGATGAGCTCCTGTTGTTGTTGAAACATAGAGCTATTGATTTATTGTCACAGTATACTTTAGTGGTCTTTTAACACCACTCAAATGCGCAGCCCTGGGACAAAATTTCACAGCCATAATCCACCGTTGGATGCTCATAACATGCTACAAATTATGCTGCCATGATGGAGGAAGTTATAAGTGTTTGATTAGCACTCTTCCAGAAAATAGCTCCTCCAGCTAACAGGTAAATGTAGCCCGATGTGAATCTCCTACTGTCTTGACATCCAGCAAAGTCAGAATTCGAATACCCAATGATCTCTGACCTGACTTCTTGTATGTGAGTATGTAATCCTTAGTTCTCTATAAATATCTGAAGACCCTTTTGGCTATTCTTCAGTGATCCATCCCAGATTTACTTAAATATCTCCATAGCATTCCAACAATGAATGCTATCTCTGAACATGTGCAAACCTGAGCATACATTAGACTCCCTACAACTGAAGCATAAGGAATCTTCTGCATTATTTTTAACTTCAAGGTCATACTTAGGGCATTGATTTACACTGAATTTTGTGACTGGGGTGTCTCCCGGTTTACAATCCTGCATACCATATCATTCAAGCACCTTTTCTATATAGGTCTTTTGTGACAATCCAAGATACTCCGAGGGCGATCTCTGTATATTTGGATTCCTAAGACAAAAGACGCCTGACCAATATCTTTCATCTCAAATTTCTTTGATAGAAATCTCTTGGTTTTTTGCAAAATTTCCTTATCATTAGTAGTAAGGAGTATGTCATCAACATACAAAATCAAGAATATATGCTTACTCCTACTGAACTTGTGATACACACAATCTTCAACAACATTTCTTTCGAAACAAATGAGACAACACTTGATGAAACTTGTAGTACCATTAACGGGAAGCTTGCTTGAGCCCATAAATGAATTTCTTTAATTTGCAAACTATATTCTTTGGGTCTCCAAGCACAAATATATACACACACAAAGTTTTCTGGCTGCATCATATATATATATATATATATAATATATATATATATATATATATATATATATATATATATATATATTATATATATATATATATATATATTATATATATAGTTTCATTAATGTCACCATTGAGAAAGGTTGTCTTAACATCCATCTGATGTAACTCAAGGTCAAAATATGCGACAAGAGTCATAATTGTACTAAAAGAGTCTTTCGATGAAACCGGAGAGAAACTCTCCGTAAACTCAATGCCTTCCTTTGAATAAAGCCTTTAGCTACAAGACGAGTCTTATATCTCTCCATTACCTTTTCAATTCCTTTTGATTTTAAATATTCATTTGCAACCAATGGGCTTCTTACCTGCAGGTAATGGGAAAAGATCCCAAACTTGATTGTCTTGTATAGACTTATACTCTTCATTCATGACATTTATCCATTTTTTAGAGTTCGAATCTTGCATGACTTGATAGAAGTTGATTGGATCACCTTCCACCGATCCATCAATGTCCTCATGTTCTTGGAGGAATACTATATAGTCATCTGGAATAGCACTTCTCCTCTCTCTTGTGGCTCTCCTTAGTGGCATCTGTTCTTGAGGTTATTGAGTTTGTTCTTCGGGAACAATTACCTCAGCTTGAGTAGGGAGTTGTTCAACATTGTCTTGTTGAGATTTCATAACTGCTTCTCGAACAATAATAGGTATAGAAGTCTGTACACTATCAAAAGCAGTGGTAGGGATCAAAACCGATTCCTCCTCAAAGACAATGTCTCTAACCTTTTTTCTCCCCCCAAAACTCAACATCCTCAAAAAATGTTACAATTTTCATTTCAAAAATTGACCTAATAGTGAGATCCTAAAACTTGTACCCCCTAGATCGCTCAGTGTAACCAATGAAATTGCTGCTCACTGTTTTAAAGTCCAATTCTTTTCATTTGGCCTATAAGGCCTTGCCTCAGATGGACATCCCCAAATGTGATAGTGCTTTAGACTAGGCTTTCGACTTGTTTAAAACTCATAAGGTATTTTGATAGCTGCTTTAGTTGGTACTATGTTCAAGATATAAGTTATTGTCTTTATTGCTTCTCCCCAGAGTGATTCTGGTAAGGTAGAATGACTAATCATACTCCTCACCGTATCCTTAAAAATCATGTTTCATCTTTCAGCCACACCATTCATGCTAGGTGAGCCCGGCATGGTGTACTATGAGATAATTTCACATTCCTCTAGGAAGTCAACAAATGGCCTTGGACATTGTTCTCCTAAACTGTCATATCTGTCGTAGTACTCACCACCACGGTCAGATCTGACATACTTAATTTTCTTGTTGAGTTGAGTTTCAACTTCAACTCTGAAAATTTTGAACATGTCCAGGGACTCTGATTTCTCATGAATGAGATATAGGTACTCATAGCGTGAGTAATCATCTATGAATGATATAAAGTACCATTGACCATTCTAAGAAGCTGTAGGGAATGATTCACAGATATTTGTATGTATCAATTCTACGATGCTTGAAGATCTGTTGGCACCTAATCTCTTATGTTTGGTCTATTTTCCTTTGATACACTCAACACAGACATTTAAGTCTGAAAAATCAAGAGAATCCAAAATACTTCTGACACAAGTCGATCTATTCTAGATTTAGATATGTGACCCCAATGCTTGTGCCATAATCTTGCTGAATTTTCCTCATTAAGCTTATATTTTGTACCACGTAAATCTATATGCAAGGTTTCATTATATGATGCAATCGTGTCAAGCAAATAAAGATTGTCATAAATACTCAATGAGCCAATACCAACAATATTTGAATTTAATGAAAGACTAAACTGATTGTTTTTAAAAGAACAATGATAACCAAATTTATCCAATAAAGAAACAGAAACCAAATTCCATCTAAATGATGGTACAATGAAAGTGTCTTTCAAGTCCAAATAAAGACTAATTTCTAACAACAACTTAAATTGCCCTATTGCATCAACTTTTACCAATTTTTCATCGCCCACAAAGATGTATTTTTCACCATCACTTGGCCTTTCGGCAGCTCAGGCAACCCTGCATAGAAACACTTATGTGAGTAGTAGCACCAGAGTCTAACCACCAGGTGTTTCTAGGTACTGAAGCTAAATTAGCCTCAGAACAAACTAAGAATATACCCTTCTTAGCACGCCAAGCATGATATTTTGTACATTCTTTCTGTATGTGTCCAGGTTTTTTATAAAAGAAACAGTCTTATTTTTTTTTTTAGGTTTCTTTTGATCTGGACCTTTAGCAGCTTCATCTTTCTTTCTTTTCTTACCCTTATCCTTTGAGGTACTGACTAGATGAGCACTTTCAGATTTCTCATGCTTAAGCCTGTACTCTTCTTGCACACAATATGAAATGAGCTCATTCAGAGTCCATTTCTCCTTCTGACAATTATAACTGACCTTAAATTGACTGAAGTGTGCAGGAAATGAAATCAATATCAAATGCACGAGTAAGTTCCCAAATAACTCGATCTTTAGTGCCTTAAGCTTAGAAACAATACGAGACATCTGCATGATTCCCTTATGTTTTCTTTTCCCTTATACTTTATAGAAATCAAGCTAGCTAAAAGCGTGCTTGTTTCTGTCTAATTGTTTTTTGTAAAACGTTTCTCAATTTCGGCAAGGAAATCTTTAGGCAGAGTTATCTCATCAGATACTGCATCTCAAAAGGCTTCCGGAATGCCGCGCTTTATGATTATTAGACTCATGTGATTAGAGCTTCCCACTTCTTAAAGTTCTTTCTATCATCAGAAAAACTTTCAGCTGTAAGAGAAGCAGGTTGCTCTATCCTTAGTGTAAGATCTAGATCCATGCAGCCATGAATGATTAAAATATTCTCTTTCCATTCCTTGAAGTTTATCCCATTAAGCATGGGAATACTATTTGTATTTGCAGATATAGCAAGAGCAGATACAATGGTTGCATAGAGAATAAATTAAATAAGCATGCAGGTTCACATCATAATCAAATAAATGACTTTTAAATTTAAATAATTATAGAATACATCTCAAGATACCTAACACAACATTAATATCAAGTTTTTGGACAGTAAAATTAACTTATAAGTGGTACTCTTGGTGTAGAATCAAATGTTAACAATAAATCCTGTCAAATAATAAATTTATCTTTGGATCAACTTATTATTCACATAGAAACCTTATAATTGTCACAAATTTATCACCACAAGTGCGTATGCAATTCGGCCAAATATTATCCTTTTTTTGGGACGGTTAATATTCGCATGATTTCACACACACACACACACACAAACATCTCAACATTCTCAAGAAGCTAATCGACACAAGAGAGGTCACTTTGACGACATCTTATTTCAATTAGTTTTTATCAAATGTTAGACAACCTCAATAATTTATTAGATGTACCCAAAATTCGTTTGAAATTTTGAAAAGTCCCAAAATTGCCCAAAAAGGACCCAAAATTGCGTGATGCCCGAGCGCACTGCCTGGGCGCCGCCAAAAGATGTGTGGCGCCCTGGTCTAGAATTTTTTTAACTGAAATCAGATCTGAAAATTTTTAAATCCATAAATCTGAAAAAAAATTCTGAAGCCAAAGTAATCATGCAATATGATTCATAAGATCTAATTTATATTTCAATCTCATGAAAGAATCAATAAATCCCAAATTTTGAAATTTAATTCCCAATCTAGAAATCCTCAATGGGGTGGCTCTGATACCAATTGTTAGAACTTGAATTAAATAAAAAGAATCGATCTATAATAATCATCCTTAGAATAAAAAAGATCAAGATCATAACTTTATCTTTAATATAGATCAAAACCCTAAAATATATATTTAATCTTCATGAAGATTCAAAGATATGAGAAAATTAAAATAATAAAGGAAAAAGCGTACCTTGTTCCATGATTTAATTTCTTAAATTGTTGGGATAGAGAAGGCCTTCCAAAAAATCTGTATTCCTCTAGGTGTTCTCTCTGCTTGAAGGGTCTCAAAGAGAAGAAGAAGATATGTTCTTTTGGGGATCACGATCCCTTAAATAATAACTGATTCTATTAGTTATTTCTTTTTCCAATTTGGCCCTTCATCAAATTAGAAATTATATAATTATCTCTACAAATTAAATTCATGACAATTTAATACCTATTAGTCCAATTATTAACTTTATTAGATCACAATTAATTTGGCAATTATTATCTTTATTAGATCACAATTAATTCGGACTATATTTTATGGTAGTCATACACATTGAATTCACATATGTGAGCCCGCACATGTTGAATTATTTTCAACACCAATTTTATTCTTGACTAACTCTAGAAGAAGAGGAGAAGACGAGCATCTCTTCTAGGGTATTGTATTCATTTTTTAGGCTCATTTCCAAAATAATCTGTTGTATGTTTTTTTCACATAAATGATCATTGTTTCTTATGAGTTGGATCTTATATTAGCAGTGGTTTTTTGTATTTGGATTATTATTTCACTAGATAGAATTTAGAATAGACAATTTGCTATACCTACCGATAAGTAGGCTCTAATCAATCTACATGGGAGATTTTTTTTTATCTTCATATTCTCAAACTCGAGCTTCCTGCTTTTTATCTTGAGCTCTTGAACTTCCTTGTTTTTTTTTTTTTTTGCAATAACTATTGACATCTATTTCAATATTTATTAATTGTATTTGATTGCAATATCGTGTAGATGTTATTGTTATCCTTTCCCTTAATTATTTGGTAAAATAAAAATTTTGTTGTTAAATGTCCGGTTCAATTCTTAAAGATTGTGTATTTGATAGATTTTTTTGTGACTAGTTTATCTCACACTATCCTTAATCAGTTTTAATTAATTAGGTTAATTTTGGTTTCTTCTTCATTTATTTAGTTTTGTTGTTGTCAGATATCATGGTTCAAAGTCGCGGTGTCTGCCGCCGGCTTGGCAGGCACTGAGACGCATCAGTGGCGGAGGCGCAGAACAAACTCGGGCAATATGCGCAAAATGCTACATAGAAAACTCAAAAAATTCTGAAAAAATCACGATAAATCTTTAAAAAATATAAACATCAATATTTATGTATCATATGTCAAAACATATCACCTAACTTACTAAATATCAAGAGAACGCATAAATACATGCATCATCAGTAGAAATATACCAAAATGAAATTATATTTTTACTACATATATACTTCTAAATTAACTTTAAATTATCCTAGATTTATATTGAAACAAATCAGTGCACTGATACCAATTGTTACTCATGGAATTGACGTTTGTGAAACTTGACAATATAATGATACTTGCAAAAGAAAAACTGTTGTAAAGCAAACTAGAAATATTTAGATAAAAGAGTAATAAAAATAACACGAGAATTTAACGTGGTTCGGCCCAAACTTGACCTACGTCTATGGGGAGAGAACTTGAGAGAGTTTTATTAATAAATTTGATACAAAGAGATCTAACCTTCCTCTTGATGTAACAAGAGTATTCATATTCTCCTAGAATTTAGACCTAGATTATAAGAGTATATCTTCTCTCTATGCAATTTCACCTTACTTCTCTCTTTCTTGGCTTCTTCTGATCTCATTTACTTGAGATTAATTTATAATACTGGTTTACAATCTTTATTTATAAAAGTTTACAATACAACTCCTATTTAGACTATGAGATGATCTTGGTCATTGGATACTTGAAGAATTTTTATCAATCCTATTAGGAGTTGATCTTCTTAAACTAGAAGAATTCTAAACTCTTTAATCTTTAGAAACAAACCTTCATTGAATAGAAATTGAATCATATTTGTACACCACTAGAAAAGAAAATCAAACCTTGAAAAGAAAACTGATTCTGCTTCAGGAAACACCTTGATTAATCGACTTCCCTACCATTAGTCGACTTATAAACTATATAGTCGACTACTGTATAATGTTTTCTCTCTGTTTCTACTTTGTATCTGCCTTAGTCGACTACTAGTCGACTCATCTTGTGTGCTAGTCGGCTTATAGAACTTATAAGTTGACTAATTCGCACCTGCTTGGTTTGCTTCTTCTACTTCAAGCCATCATCTTCTCCAACTCGATTGGATCTTCTTGGACCATCGTCTCCTCTTCAAAACAAAGCAAAATACTAACAATCTCCACCGTAACTTATTTTTCTAGCATTTAGTAAAACACCTTGGGATTTGAATTACTACCTTGATTCTTTCTTTGGTTGTAACCATATCATGAAATCTTTAACTCTTGCCACCTCTTTTTGGGGCCTTTGGTTGTGTCACCACCATGGCTTAGGTCATCTCGAGCCTTACCTGAATGCACCATTTCTCCTTCCTACAATACTTTGACCCGATTATGTCTCGTTGCAGTCTTTCTTGAAGCATCACCTCGCGATGAGTTTCCTTCCAAACTTATTCTTGAAACTCCACCTTAAACTGAGTTTTCTTCCTTCAGCTTGTATAATCTTCCACACTTCTATCCTTTTAAGATTACCCTATCTCCTTAGCTAACTGTGGCACCTTGTTGCACTTGGATCCGACATCCTTCTTCATCAAGCACTCCTATGATATTAGATTGTATTGTACCTCTGGAACATATCAAATTGCCTCCAAAGCACACGCCCTCTCATTTTTTTTTGTAACATTGACTATCCCAGTGCTGATGACCTCACAAGCCGAGCCATCTACCATATTGACTGTCCCTTCCTCCTTTGCAACTAAGGAATGAACAACTCTTTTGAGAATATATATGAATCGTACTACCCAAATCAAATATCAGCCTTTACCCTCAGAAGTGTTGTCTTCAACATAAGAAGCCACTAATACTTCATTGTCCTCTACACCTCTTGCTATGCAGCTTGCCCCTTCTTTTTTAACCACTCTTATTGATGCTTGTAGTTATTCTTCCAATGATCTTTCCTGTGACAAAACTGATATGCCTTTGATGAGCTTGGACTTTTCTTTCCTTCTCTTCCGTTCCTTCCCGTGACCACCAAATCCGTTCTTGTCTACTCCTCTTGATTTGTCATTTTTCTAATCTCATTAGATAAAAGAGTTGGTGTACCTCCTCCAAGATAAGAGTTTCCTTACCATAGAGCCCGGTGGTGATAATGTGATCATATAATTGTTGAAGCAAACTTAGAAGTATCAACGCCTTGTGTAAGCTGTCTAAAAATTACTAAGGACAAGCCATCAGACACGAGCCCCATTTCAACGCGAAGGTCACGTTTTAACTAAAACGCATACCTCGCGTCCCAAGAAGCATGCAGACTTCAGATGTGGGTCTGAGTAAACCCGCGTTCAACGCGAGTCTGAGTAACTCTGTGTCCCATTTCAAGCATGAGTCTGAGTAACTTGGCGCTCCACGTTAGATGCAAATCTGAGAAACCTGCATCTCACTTCAAACGCAAGTCTGAGCAACTTCGCGTTCTGAGTCGCCCCCATCTATGACAAGCAACGCAAGGTCCGCATCCAGTGCGAGACCCACATTTCTATTATAACAGACCCCATTACTGGGTCAATTAACTCCCCCCACATAATGAGAGAGTTAATCCCTATTATGGAGGGATTTTAGGGAACAATCATACCTTTATGACTCCCTATAAAAGCCTGAGTAGCTATGAAGGAAGGAGGCTTTTGGCTGAAGCAAAGAGGATTTTTGGAGAAAAGGAGTATTCAGTGGACTCAAAACACCAATGGTGTTAAAAACGGAGTTCCTCTCTGATTAGTCTTGAGAGCATTCGGAAGAGAATCTAGACAGTCGGCTGGTTAACGGAGAGCAGATCACCCTCTATCGTCACCCAAAGAACTCAGCTTTAAACAAAGAGGAGACTGTGTCTTCTCCCTCTTTTATAATCTGAATTGTTCCGTTGTAACCTTTCAGCCACTCAAAGAAATCTTACATCGACCAAGGCATTTTGTTTTAGCCAAACAAAAGATGGCGACTCCGCTAGGGATATCCTTCTCTACTATCGAGAATGTCATAGCACAAGCTGATGTCCAACTCCTCGGAAAGATGGTAGAATCTCTCATCATTGAATTCGATCAAGAAAAGTTTGAGGAATTCCTTTCCTCAAGCTCCGCCAGCCCTAAAGGAATGCGGCAATACCGCAAAATCTCTTCTGAGACTCGCTCTCGAATCTCTTCTGAGATTGCTCCTAAAGTGGTCCACACCACTGCTCACAATGCAAAGGGTGCCACTTCTGAAGAGGTTCTGAAAACCTCATGTGCAGCCCATACTACCTGCGTTAACGTCTCTCAGGAGACCCGTAGGGCAAAAGCGGTGGCGCACAACCAAAGAGACGATGAAAATCAATTTTGCCGTCCTCTTCCTCTCCAGATTCTACAATTCTAGGTTACTGGGGTTCCCAACAACCTATATGGTTTCACCAAAATGTCGACGAAGGCATCGCGTATGTCGACAACAGATTGAAGACTCTACAAAGACAATCTACTTTGCTAATTCAGAACGTGAGGTTGATACCCGCATTTCTCTTGAATGATGTGAGGACCGCGTTTTATCCCAGAATGCGAGTCCCGCTTTCATCAATAACGCGAGGTCCATATCCAATGCGAGACTCGTGTTTTGTCGGCTCCAAAATGTGAGGCCCGTGTTCCTCAACAATGCAAGGTCCATGTTTCAAACTCTAAAAGTGATGGCCGCGTTCCAATAAAACGCAATGCCCGCGTTTCAACTCAACGCAAGGTCCAGACCCGCATTCAGCATTATGTGTCTTTGAGACATAAAATGCTAAAAAGCCCTTACCCCTACAGGTTCAAAGCTAGTTCTCAGATGCTCACTCAATGGACCTAAGGGACTGCACCTGACAAGGAAGAGGAGTGTCCATTAAATGGCCCATCGATGCTACTGCGAGCAGCTAATCTCAGCAGGGTTGGCCTAAAGGCCCATCACTCTAGTTTTGATGATGATTAACTCATATAGGTATAGTACTAATGATCTTGTGTTTATTAAGTTTCAGATATGGGTCAAGATCATTATTGGTGTTAGCTTTTACAATGGATTTGAAGTCAAGATTCGAATTTATCACGTGTTGATTCAAGAGCTCAAGCGTTAAGATCGCATTAAGTACTCGAGATGGAGTCAAGCTCTTTGGATCGTGTTTGGATCGAGTCATCTTGGAGACGGTCTACAAGAAGACTTGTATCTAGATTTGTTTAGATGTTTGTCTAGATCTTGTATAACGATAGAATAGCTTTGAGTTGCTCAAGTATATATACACAAGTTCATTGGTTTTGGTTTAACCAGTTTTAGTGCCAAAAGTTTATGTTTACAGAATTTACGTTTTCAATAGAATAAGTTTTATGTTTGCAATATGTGTTGGATTCTATCCACACATACTTGAGCTTCATATGTTTATGAAAACTTATTTTTATGCGTTTTTATTTTGGATTCTCAAGAATACATCTTTCAGTTTCATGAATAGATTTCATCAAAAGAAGTTTACATAGTTTATATGTATATTGAATTTTATTCAAATACATTGATGGTTCATATATGTTTAGAAAAACTTATTTTGGTATTTATTGTTAAAAATAAGAATATATCATTTACTATGTGTATTGGATTCTATCCATAAACACTATTCATGAATAGATTTTATTTTAATATCTTATTTTTGTACTTATACAAGTTCATAGAAAAATCAAATTTTATTTTCAAAGTTTAGGTTTCGGAAAATACAGTTTTGTTTAAAGCTTTAATTTCTTTACTTCGAAAATAGTTCAAATAGTTTATAATATGTGTTGATTTTTATCACACATATTTGTACTTCAAAGTATTTATATGAACTTATTTTTGTGAAATTTATTGGGATTTAAATTGAATTTTTATGGGTTTTCGAAGTTGATTTTTAAACCCTCTAAATTGGGTGTTTAGGCTGCTTGCGGCCGACTGACGTGCACAGAAACGTGCACATACCCAAAGCCTTAGCTCGGTCGACTGACCGATCAACCGTAGTAAGGATCGATCGACCGACCGGTCGACCGACTAGCTCAACCCAACTTTCTGTTGGGGGCCGGTCGATCGAGCGGTCGACCGACAGAGAGTTAAAACTCTCTTTGCCTCAGGGGCAGTCGACCAACAACCCTAACGGTCAGAAATATGGCCATTGGCCGATCGATCGGGCGATCGACCGATAGGCCAGTTTGGCCTGGTTCTGAGCCCCAACGGCTAGTTTTTGAAGAGGCTATAAAAAGGGATTTTTGGGACTGGTTTATACTATGATTTTACAGGAGAAATTTTATCAGCATTCTAGTGCTTTCTTTCCCATCTTCTAAAGAGTTTTAAAACAAGTTTTTGAGCTTCAAATCTATATCAAAGTTTTGAAAAATAAAAATAAAACAAGTTTTAGGATTTTAGTTTCTTGCTCTAAATTTTTATATCATTTTTAAAGTTTTCCCAAGTGTTTTCTCTTTATGTTTCTTTTTCAAAATCTTTGTTCACTCATATATTTGAGCTCTTCATTGCAAATCTATCCTCTAGGATCCTATATGTAAGAGGTATTTTATTTGAGATCTTTTAAGATCACTAAGTATTGTTTGTGACGTTTGTGACCACCAAGTTGTAATTTTCTCCGTGCTTTGTGCTTAGCTTTATGCCTACTCTCTTGTGTAGAGGTGTGAGAGAGTTGATTTTTTGTACTCTTTATTTGTATTGTTGTAAATCCTCGGTGGAGGTCCCTTCGTGGATGGTCTTTGGTGGATATAATGAAAATCCTTCTGTGGGAAGGCCAAAAAGTAGAGCAGTGGCTCGAACCTCGAAACATATCCTTGTGTTTGCATTTAAATCTCTCTATCTCTCAACTCTCTACTCTTTTTATATCTTGCATTGTTATTATTGCTCATATCCATATATGAATTGTTTGTGTGCCTATACTAGTATTCAAATAAGAGAGCTATTGAAGCACCTCAACTTATAATTTAGAGGAATCGTGAGGAGAAGTTTCAGAGCCCTTCACGAGGATTTCGGCCTCACTCTTGGTTATACATTGTGTGTTAGTATAAAAGTTTTATTTATTATTATTTGTCATATAGATTAGCACTACACCTATTCACCCCCCTATAGGTGTATTTTTCAAGAAATGTTCTCTGATTGCCATTGCCCTTTCAGATAACTAAACCTTCAATTTTTAGCTAGTTGTTAGCAGCTTCAGATTCAGCCAAAAGATGACGATCCTGGAAGAAGAAATCATTTTTCGACGTCGAGTACCCGAAAGTGATTGCAAACATGATGGAGCCGACATCTACACCAAGCAAATCCAAGGAGAAGCAGCCGGTTGTTAGTTCAGAGGAGTCGGATGCTAATCGGTCTCCAGGTTTGAAGGATGTTCTTGTCGAACCTGAAGGGGTCTACCGACACTCTCGGACCGACATGGGAGCAATCTCCCCAGTCAACTACAATCTGTTGGCCACAAGGATTAAGGTGAATGATGAGCACTCCGCCATCATTAAATCCCAGTTTTTGAATTTCAGTTCGGAGACAACCGCCTTTGCTTACATGATTGAAACTCTTGAAGAGATGGCCAGCGATTCAAAGAGCAAGTCAAGTCCAATGAGAGCAATTCAATATAATTCGAGCTCAGAAAGAATCTATCGATACCTTTAAGCAGTTGTTGTCTGCTTAAGAATAAAAAATAGCCAAAAGCTAAAACTCCTTCCAAGAAATTCAAGACAAACGGAAGGAAGGAGAGAGCTCATCCTCTATAAATACCGAGAATAGAGAGCATTCTAATTCTGAGCCACCCAAGTCTTCATCTGAAGGGAGGATAACTCAGAGAATAAAAGCACTCATTCCAAAAGGATAAGCAAATTGGAGCAACGCCTTGAGGCCCTCACCAACCGAGAAGTGATCCAAGATGTGCGCATAGTCTGACCCTACTCAGCAGAATAGGATACGACTCCTTACCCTCCCAAAATTAAGGCACCGACCTTTCATACTTTCAATGATAAAGGATCACCAAACCAACACATATATTACTTTAAATCCCAATTGGGAATGTAGTATCAAATGATACCATTCTGGCTCGTCTATTCATTGGCACTCTTATAGGAGCTGCCTTTGAATGGTTCATGAAATTTTCTGCCGGCTCAATTTTTTACATGGGCTGACCTCAAGAAGTTTCTAGCTTATTCTTTGAAGACGATTCAAAGATTTTAGTGCCGACTCTCCTTGCAGCCAAGCAGAAGAAAGGAGAGTCTATCAAAACCTTCGTCAAGAGATTTCAGAGCATTGCACTTTGTTGTCCTAGCGGCATGACCCAGTCCACACTGATTGAGACGTGTCGTTATAATCTGCAAACTTTCCTACTCATCAAATGGGACCTGAGGAATGTTACACTTGGAAGTAGTTGGTGCTACAAGGTGAACAACTAGAAGAGATCATCGTCAGGGTCAGGGTTGAAGAAAAAGATAGCAAACAGAGACCCGACAAGTCAATGCGATGCGCACCAGAATTGTCTTCTCAATCAAAAAGAATACTCTGACAACAAAAGTCAAATCACCTTCAAAAACCCAGTCAGTCAGAGGAGGAATGACTCCCGGCCAACCACGTGCTAACAAATCGTATTCCTTCAAGGAGAGCATGTGGTATCTCTATTCAAGTTACTCCAAAAGAGTAACAGACTCAAACTTTGGGAGATTAGATATCCTAAAGAGGTAGGGAAGACTGATGATTCTAATTACTATTTATATCACAGGATACTAGAATACCCTACCAAGAACTGCTACATTTTTAAAGATGGCTTTCAGACTCTGATCGATGTAAAGGTATGGAAGCTTCATCCAGAACAGAAGAAGGTGACCGTCAACATGACAGCTACACCACCAATTCAATTTGGACGAAATCTTTCACTAGCACCAACCGGAGTGGTTCCCATCCCGAAAGGAAATAAGAGTGATCAATACTGATCCTCACAACCAGAAAGAGAAAGATCTTATTCTAGTCCCAACTCCTTAAGGAGAGATGATGTGGGTCCATCCTGACATCGTCGAAAGCCAGCAGTGGAAGACTGTCACAAGCAAGAAGTCCAAAAGCAAAGCTAAAGCATCCTCCAGTAATGTGGTAAGCGTCTCTACAAGAGAAACTGAGAAAGATGTCGCCTCTCATACTAGTTCGAGAGACGAGGAGTCCGCCCTTGTTGCTGACATAGGTGCACCTTCCACATCAAAGACTCGATCCGACAAGTAGTACCAGCAGCAGTATGGTGAGCCAGTAGCAAACTTCCCACAGCCAGCTGAGGAGGCAATCGAGCAGTACACGAGATCATCTGTGGAAAAGCAAAAGGAGCTTTGATATATCAAAGCTCTTCCGAAAAGCAGTGTAGGACCTTCAACTCCCTTCCGTTTTTATGTATTGGCTCAACTAGCTAACATCCCTGCTCGAATCACTCTCTATGAGCTCCTAAGGATTTTTGAGTTTACAAGGGATGCTCTGAGAGAGGCATTAGCAGATGTAGAGGATTTTGTAACTCAGATTCCTGCTACATGTGAAGAGAAAGATGACAGCTATTGCCACTGTTAGGATTATGATGTGAATACTTCATGAAGGTTGATTAATGTCAGATTTGATAATTTTCTTTTCTGGATCTTTTTTGAGTCCGAGTTGGATTCAAGTTTTCTTTATTCTGATTGAAGGTGTTTTGATTCTGAGTTGGATTCTAGTTTCCTTTATTCTGATTGAAGGAGTTTGTTTATGACTAGGAGAGTTCTATAGTCTACGAATAACCCTTAGAAGTGGCCTTCAATGTATTCCAAGAGAATCCTATGAATTTGTAATTCCTAAGGGTGTAATTCATCTAGGTAAGAAATTCGTGAGAGTAGCTTAGCCACAAAAGTTCGCTGTTCTTGGCGTCCATCAAAGGCTTGTAACTTCTCAGCGTGAGGTGTAAGTAATTCTTATTGTACTCTCCTAAAGTTTTAATAAAATTTCTCCCCCTTATCTTATCGACGTACACACGATCTGTTTGATCGGTGGAATCACGTTATATTGTTTGTTGGTTTTCTATCTACTTTGGAATATATTCTTCTTCTCTTCTTCAAGTTGCCTTACTTGATCCTGTGGTTCATCTCCATTGTGTCGCTACAGTCGATCCGGTCATGGGGGCGTCCTATCCTAAAATCACAACAATTGGTGTCAGAGCGTAGAGATTGTCTACCAACAATTGGTATCAAAGCAAGATAACTTGAAGATGTCTGCGATCAAGTTCGATATTCAGAAGTTCGATGGCATCATCAATTTTAGCAGGTGGCAAATTACGATGAACGTCATCCTTACACAGAGCGGGTTGAAGAAAGCATTACTCAGGAGGGAAAAAAGCCTCAAGATATGAAGGAAGAAACTTGGCAGGAGTTGGATGAGAAAGCCTTGACAATTATTCAGCTTTGCTTGGCGGACGAAGTGTTGGATGAGTTTTCTGCGGAGAAAACAACGTCCTCGCTGTGGCAGCACTTCAAGATCACTATCGGAAGAAGTCATTGGCAAATCAGCTGATTCTGAAGCAGTGTCTCTTTCTTTTCTGCATGCATGAAGGTACACCTATCATGTCTCACATTACAAGATTTTTCTCTATTATCAATGATCTAGATAAGATAGAGGTTAAGATAGAAGATGAAAATCAAGCACTTCTATTACTGTGTTTTTTACCTTTTCATATAAGAGATTTAGGGAAGCTATCATCTATGGAGGCAAGTTAACACTCAAAGACAATAAGGTCAAGGAGCATCTGCTCAACAAAAACAAAATTGACACCCAGTTGACGGGTGGTCTCATCATGATAATTTCCGGCAAGTTTGTTATTCAAAGGAGAAGAGTAATAATGGAACATCCACGGGTAACTCAAAATATAAGAATTTGACGTGCAACTATTATTACAAGAAGGGGCACATTAGATCTGAGCATTGGCTTCGAAAGAAGATACAACCAGATGCTAATATCACTAAACTGGTTGAAAGTGATGAAGAACGGTGTAATATTCTATCTGTTACAGACAGACCAGTTGGTAACACCGATAGGTGGGTCATAGATTATGAATGGTCACAGCATATCAGTTCTAATAGGAAGATGTTCTCTTCATACACTTTGATTCAAGTGGAAAAAATCTTCATAGGGAATTTTGCTACAAGTAAGGTGATGGAGAAGGAACAATCTAGTTTTGGTCTCATGATAGATGCATCACTACTCTTCAAGGCATTCATCATATTTTTGAATCAAGGTACAATCTCATCTCTCTTTGAGCCTTACATAGAGAAGGGTTTTGTTTCAGTTCGAAAGGTGATCTTATGAAAGTTTCTAAAGAGGCCCATGTTATATTTCAAGCCGACCATGTTGGTGATGTGTATATATTGCGAAATTCGAAGGTTACAGTTGGTGGATTGCGGTTATCCTCGCTTCGGAAGCGGCGATTGTGGAACAATCAAAAACTGCGATGGTTTCGAGCTCAGATGTTCAGTTGTACCCAAAAAGAGATTGGGATTAGGCGTGCAACAAGGTAGTCCAAATCGTTACTCCTATGGTGGAGCAAATTCTCATAGATCTTGTATAGATTAAGCAGATCGTTGGGTAATAAAGTTCAGGTTGGGCCTGAACTTATTCGACCTAATCAAGATGTGAACCCCATGAGGGGGTTATGGAGAAGAGGAAGTGAGATGAAGATAAAATCAAGTTTGTTCAATTGTGCGTGAATACGAGCGCATGGAACATGATGGCTATTCTCGGACTTGGACGTATTTAAGTCAAGGGGGAGATAATTAGGATTATCGTGTGAATATGTCTTGAAGGTTGATTAATGTTGGATTTGACAGTTTCCTTTTCTGGATCTGTTTTGAGTCTGAGTTAAATTCAAGTTTTCTTTATTCTGATTGAATGAGTTTGTTTAGGACTATGAGAGTTCTATGGTCTATACCCCTTAGAGGTAGCCTTCAATGTATTTTAAGAGAATCTTACGAATTTGTAATTCCTAATGGTACAATTCATCTAGGTGAGAAATTTGTGAGAGACTTAGCAACAAGGGTTCGCTGTTCTTGGCGGCCATCAAAGGCTTGTAACTTCTCAGCGTGAGGTGTAAGTAATTCTTATTGTGCTCCCAAAGTTTTAATAAAGCTCCCACTTCTCCTGTGGACGTACACATGATCTGCTTGATTGGTGGAACCATGTTATATTATCTGTTGGTTTTCTATCTATTTTAGAATATCTTCTTCTTCTCTTCTTCAAGTTGCCATAGTAGATCCTGTGGTTCGTATCTGTTGTACCGCTCCAGTTAATCCGGTTGTGGGGATGTCCTCTCCTGAAATCACAACAGCCACCATACCTCAAAACAGTTTCCCTGCATCACCTTAACCCCAGAAGACATGCAAGTTAAGGAAAACACGACAGACTCCTGTATTACACGGGTATATTGGATCATCTGAAGTGAGCCACATTCAGGTTGATCCGGTATCCGCGTTGAGCATTATGCCCTGGAGGATCATGCAGCATCTAGGGATCCCCATCCACCAGTTAAGCGCCACTCAGATAGCCATCTATGGCTTCAACGCCAATGGTATGCATCTGATGGGAAAAATCAAGCTCAGGTGTCAGATTGGAGACCTGAAATCAGAGGTGACATGTTATGTCATTGACGCTGATTCCTCTACGATCTGCTGTTGGGATGACCTTGGATTCACCGTAATACCATCATCCCGTTCATTCTTCATCAAGTAATGAAATACGTTGGTGAAGATGGAAGAGTGAAAATATTGATTGCCGAAAGGCATCCATTTAAAAGAGTCGAGAATTATTTTACTAATTCCCTCCTTTATCAGGATTCTCTTAAGGCTGATGAGAATCTACACTCAAAAGAACCCAACTCTGGCAATGAAGCAGATACAGAGCCAGAAGAAGACGAGTGTCTCTGAGAAATAAATTCTCTTGTAAGGAGCATTGATAAGCTTGATGTTGATACCGCCACAAATGTTGAAGGCGAGTGGTTCATCAACGAAGATTTAGATTTGGCTTACTTTTCTACATTTGCTTCGGATTTTGTACCGTCAGACATTAACACTGACATGGACAGTGATCCATGGTCAGTAATGAATGCTATAACATCATTGAGTGCACCAATAAAGTCATCTCTCCTGGTACACGAAAAGATAGGAGGCGCACACAATAGCTTCTTTGAAGTACCAACCAAGCGAAGAGGTCAAAAGTCAATTCTATTCGAACGAATCAAGACAGAGCCTGTAGCTTGCGAAAGCTCTGAGGGTAATTCAGAGTCTCAACAATTCTTTCATTTTGGACAAAAGTCACGTCAGATGATGGAAAGAATGGGGTATGATTTCACTAAAGAATTAGGCCTTAAATTTGGCAAAAGAAAACGAGCACTATTTCGTTCATTTGTATCAAAAAGCAAAGACCCCGATTACTACCACAGACCCGAAGGGGACTTGGTAATGTATCTACACCAGTCTCATCAGATCCTGAATCTGAAAAGGAGGTCTGTCATGACAGCTCATCAGCAAGGTCGTCGTGGGACTCAGACGTCAGCATCAACGATATCTTCGAAAGTCTCTCAGTAAACATGGTATCAACCAGTCGCGTTGAAGATGACGGAGAAGATACTTTTGAATCTGAAAAATTAATCCAGTCGGATTATGATCTATGGATTAAACACTTAAATACTCCTTGGGATACGCGCTTTGAACAACGTGAATCACCCACTGAGGATAAAGTGACTCAGATAAATCTTAAAGATGAAGCTAACCCCAAGCGCATCTTCATAAGTGAGAGCTTATCACCTTCCGAGAAAGAAGACCTAATATAGCCTATACGAGAGTATATAGATGTTTTCTCTTGGAGTTATGAAGACATGCCCTAGCTGACCCCCAGATTGCTATGCATCACCTCAACATCAACCTGGATGCCAAACTAGTCAAACAACAGCAACGACGATTCCGTTTCAACATCATGGAAGCAATTGAATCAGAAGTCAAAAAGTTTATAGACTCTGGTTTCATCAGGGAAGAGCAACATCCTAATTAGGTGGCCAATATCTTTCCTCCTAAGAAGAATAGAAAGATCTAGATTTGCATCGACTACCGTGATTTGAATGCCGCCTGCCCTAAAGACAAATTCCCTCTCCTAATCACGGATGTCCTGATCAAAAATATGTGTGTTTTGAGAGGATATCTTTTATGGATGGCTTCTCAGGGTATAATTAGATAAAGATGTACCCTAAAGATGAAAAGCACACATCCTTTAAGATGCCTATGGGAGTATACTACTATACAGTGATGCCTTTGGCTTGAAGAACTCTGATGCGACATATCAACGTGCCATGAATGCAATCTTCCATGAGCATATACGCAAGACCATAGAATGCTATGTCAATGATATCGTCATAAAAAGCCGCGACAAAGGCGGTCACCTTGCCGCCCTGAAGATGAACCTGACTAAATCCTTCCTGGGGTAGGTGAAAAGTCACCTAGAGGGGGGGTGAATAGGTGACAAAGCTAATCTATGAACTAAATGCGGAATTTAAAAACTTAATGCAAATTACACTCAAGTGCTATCAACAAGTGATGCACACAACCAAGCCAAGCAAATATGAATGAGCAATGTAAATAAATGCAAGGCACAAAGTAAAGAGAGAGTAGAGAGTGAGCCAATGGATCAAGCGCAAACACAAAGATATGTTATCGATGTTCGAGCACCCAGCTCTACATCCCCGCCTTCGACACACGAAGGATTTCCACTAGCTCGTCCACCTAGGACCCTTTACAAGGAGTACCCAACACTCCTCTCTTTACAACCTCCTCCCTGAGGCAAACTCCAACAATCACAACCTCCTCCTTGAGGCAAATATTCAAACCAATACAACAAACTCCCAATCACCAACCAATACAAGGATCACCTCTCAACTAGAGGGATACAACCCAAAGCACAAAGTTAAGAAAAGATTGGGTTACAACTTGGTGGTCACAACAACAACCACAAACAACTTCTTCTTCCACACAAATAACCTATAGATATAGATAGTAGATTTTTGTCTCAAGTGTGGAGAAAACCAAGGGATATGAAACCAGCAACTCAAAGAAAAACCTTTGGGAAACAAATGAAATCAAGATATAGAAGTTCAAACAAAAGCTTTTCCCAAAATCCCTTTTCTTTGGTTTTTCAAACCCTAATAAAAAACACAAAAGATTGTTCACTTTGAATTCAAAAACCTATTTTTTTTTTGCAGCAAAAACACCAGAGAGATAGAAAATTTTAGCCCAAAAATTCTTAGAGAAAAACTCTCTCAAATGGGGTATTTATAGGCAATTTAGAAAACTAGCCGTTTACAGAATATTTGCCAGATTTACCCTGCCGGTCGACCGGCCCGGTCGACCGCCCAACGGTCAAATTCTGAACCGTTGTGGCTACCGGTCGACCGCCTCGGTCGACCGAGAATTCCTGAGAGCCAACAGCTCTCCGTCGGTCGACCGCTTCGGTCGACCGGATACAGAGTCAGCCAGCGTGCACGTATCCGTGCACGTCGGTCGACCAGAATGGTCGACTGGCTTCTTTGTTGCGATCGACCGAACCAGTCGACCGGAAAAGCCTGGCAGACAAAAACAGGTCTGAAATCTGGGGAAAAAAATATTATAATAAATCCCACAAAATCTCTAAAATTCCACAAAAATAGTTTTATCATTTTATATTGAAATACAAACTTGTGTTAAAAATCCTAACACAAATTTCAAACAAATTTGACTATTTTTGTGTCATAGAAATTTTGCCAAAAACCAAAAACCGTATTTTCTAAAACCTTGTATTTTGAATAGAAAATACACATTGTCTAAAACTTATCCATGATACAAAAATATGATATTTAAACACTTTGAAGCATATTGTATATGAATAGAAATTCAATATACAAGAAACATATATATATCATGATTTTTGTCATTAAGTCCAAAAATATGTTTTGTTGTAAATACCAAAACATAAAACACATGGAATAGATTATCAAACAAAGTTTGTCTAAACAATTGAAGCATGCATGTATATAGAACAAATCTAATATATTATCAAACAAAGTTTGTCTAAACAATTGAAGCATGCATGTATATAGAACAAATCTAATATACATAAACCATGTAAACTTGTTTAGATAAAAAATCTATTCATGAAAACCAAGATCGGTTAAACCTAAAACCGAAAATCAAAACATGAAAGGTGTGTGTTGTGAACTTGAGCTTATCATACTATTCTAATCTTTACAATTAGGATCTAAACCCAAACTAAAACTATGGATACCTAAGTCTTCTTGTAGAGCGCAATCTCCAAGTTAGAGCGCAATCTCCAAGTAGGCTCGATCCAAAAACTCTTGATTCACCGAGCAAGTGCAATGTATGATCTTTGATGCGCGGGCTCTTGAATCAACATGTGCAAGCTTCCAATTCATCTTGTTGAAGCTAAACACCAACTAATATCTTGATTAATAAACTGAAACTAAAATCACAAGATAATTAGTACACATAACTACATGAGTTAATCATCATCAAAACTAGAGTGAAAGGCCTTTGGGCCAACAATCTCCCCCTTTTTGATGATGACAAAACTCATGGAGTTATATATGCATGGATTAAAGTAAAGCTTCAAAGAAGCTCCCCCTTAACTCATGCATAGGAATAAACAAACAATAAGATGCATATAAACAAGGTTCTTGACATAAAATGAATATGCATATGAAACATGCTATTGATTCCAATTAAAACAAAACAACTAAATTACCAAAACATGCTCTTGATACCAATAGATACTAATAAAAACAAAACTCATAATGCTCTTGATACCAATACCAATGGAGATGAAATGAACATAAAACTGAAAACTCATGCATATCAACTCCAATAAATCTTCTCCCCCTTTTTGTCAATCATCAACAAAGGGGTAAAAACAAAATAGATATGAATTCTTCTCCCCCTAAATATATGAAACAAAGAATAAACAAACTACTTCAAGGGGTGAAACCAAAAATGATACCAATTAAAAAAAATGTGTCAAAGAAGTGCATTATGATATCAAAAGAAAGTGAACATAAAAACATTTAAGAAATGCCTACCAATTACCAATTGAAAGTAAGAAGGGCATTGAAAACAAATATGATACCAATTGAAATTAAAACATATTGAAACTAAAACACATGATACCAATTGAGAATATTTATCTTTATAAGCAAATGAAACCAATTAAAAATCAATAATCATTCTTTAATCATTTTTCATTATAAAGTTAGGGAGTGGGAAACAAAACCAATGGTAAACTAAATACCAATTGAGAAATTGAAATGTGAGTTTTTCTCCCCCTTTATGAAATACTAACTAAACATATGCATAAGCTAGAAAAAAAAGATACCATTGAAAACTAAGTCAATTGAAATAATGTTAAAGCTCAAGCTTAGCATAAGCAAGATAATGATAATGCTTGTATAAAGATACCAATTGAAAATTGAATCAATTGAAAAAGATGGTCAAAAAAAAATCAAGCTTAACATAAACAAAATTTGTGATATCTTGAAGCACAAATAAATCATCTATATATGTATGTAAGAAATAGATACCAATTGAAATTGATACTATATGAAGTGTATGCATACATATATATAAAATAAAACATATATGAGTATACAAAAGGTTGTCAAGATTGATACCAATTGAAAGAATTCAATGATACCAATTGAAACAACAATAAGATCAAGTGTATATCTCATATTCACTACCACCCAATCATGTGCAAGTTTAAAAATGATTTTCATTATAAGCATACATGAACATGATCTCCCATCCAACCACCCTTAGATGGTAGGGGTTTTCAAAAATAGATTTGAAATTATAGTATGTTTGAAAATCTCTACCAAAATGAAGAATATCGCAACTAGTTAAATTGAGGGTAAACTAGTACGAAATCCTTCAAGTAAGGAATAATAAAAATATTTTTCATGAAGACGCATGTAAACCACATGGCACTAAAACACTCAAAATCCATATAGCACAATTTGTACTCATGAAAACTAAGTCATGAGAAAACATTAAATAAGGTGAGTGTATAAGTGTTGTGTGACACATATCAACATGAAAATAGGCATTTAAGCTCAATTGTAAAAACATGAAACTCATCTAAGATGTGAAATCACCAATTGAAATTATAAAAAATGTGGGGTTCATCATGAATGTGAAATCATCTAGCAAACATGAAAATCATCAAAACATGATTTAAACTTCAAGGCATATGTATGTCATGTACAAACTAAAGTATACATACATATCCTAAACACAATGAGTCCACAAAAGTATGTGCATGAAGGCACGTGGCTCAAGGATGTACATGTATACTCAATAGTTTGGACAAGATGGACATATACATGAGGTTAAAACAAAACATGTAAAATGATGAATACAAGTCAAATGCAAGAATCATCAAAACTAGACTATACTAGTACATCAAATGAATATAAATGAGCGTTCAAGCACAAACATATATAAAGGTCTATTTGTAGCTCACTCGTTGTACAAGTATAAATCCTAGTTTAATGAAAACTATCATTCAAGCAAGTAGTCAAAACATGAAGCATGAAACGGGAATCATAAACCAACATAATAATCAAAACTTGAATTATTAAAACAAAAAGTCATAGTCAATCATATGTTTTTAGCATGACAAAGACATGTGCATAGATCTATGATTAACATGATAGCTAAAACATAAAGAGAACACAAAATATGGGTCCATACTAAACATGGGTGTCTCAACCACTAATCATGTAAAGCATAAGTCTAATAAACATGACAAATATCATACTAAAACATGAGTCATCAAAACAAATCATCATATAATCATAAACATCCAAATGGTTATAATGCAAATGTATGTGCATTAGATCTAGGGCATACATGTTAGTTCTAAACAAGGTGAGAACACTAAATATAGATCCATATGAAACATGGGTGCTCAAGTAACTAAACATGTATAACACTAATCTAACTAACATAGCATAAGCATAATGAACAATGAAACAAAACATGCTATGAATAGATGAACATGTAAAAGCATGCAAATAAAAATGGGAGTTAGAGAATGATACCAAACCGATGAAGGTGCATCTCTAGTTCTCCAAACCCATGGTGGTCCTCCCACCAAATCTCCTTGAGAGTGAAGCATCCAAATGGTTTTCCTTTTAGCTTAGAATGCATCCACCTCAAGGCACCAATACCCTCACGTGACGCGAGAGCTCCCACCTACATCAAAAGTCAAAGAGGTGATTTTTGGTACCCATTTCTTTGTGGGTCCACGGGGGTTAGTATCTTTTCTAACCCAAACATAATTAGTTGCTAAATTTTCATGATAAATGCGATCATAACAAAATCTAGCAAGGTGGCCTTTTCGACCACAATGTGTACATGTGTACACGTGAGCATACATATGATGATGGTGATCATGAAAAGCATGTGTATGCCTAGATGGGTGTGCATGCAAGGTTGGAACTTGTTTCTTGCGAACCAAGGTTTCCAATCGTGTGTGATTCATGGCACAATGGCTCAAAGTGGAGCCCAAACTATCAACACTTTTCTTCAAAACAAGTATATCATTTTCAATGTTCGAAGATAAAGTGGAGCATGCAATAGGTGTGCTAGAACATGAAGCAACATTAGCATGGCAAACATCAATCTCTTTTTGCAAAGATTTATTTTTAATCAAAACCAAATCCAATTCTCTAGTAATTGAATCAATATCATTTTTCAAAGTAAGATTTTCTTTAAAAGTAAAATCCAATTTTGAAGATAAAATCTCATTGTGCTTTACAACATCATCACAATCATTTTTGTTTTTCAAAAATTCATTTTCATTTAAAGCAAGTTCAAGTTGAGATTTAAGTGAGTCACATTCACTTGCAATCTCTTCCTTCTCTTGCAAAACCAATTCAAAGTTAGAGCATAAATCCTTTAATTCATTTTTCAACACAAGATTATCCTCTTTCAACAAATCATGTTTTTCCAACAAATTTTCAAGCTTTTGAGCAAGTTCCATATTTAAAGTTTGAACTTCAAAACAACCATGGCAATAGGAACTAGAGCTATCATCAATATGAGAATCCGATTGTACCTCAAGGGAGTTCTTCCCTTGGACCATGAGGCATTGCTCTTCGGACTTTTCTCTCTTAGATCTCCTCATCTTGTTAATTATCCTTGGAAGCTCGGGAGACGTCAAGATGCTCCAAACTGTAAAAGCCGAATCATAGTGATCAAAAACGGGTAAAAGAAATTCATTTAGAGATGCTCTAAGTGCTCTAAGTGCTAATGCATTGGCCTTCTTATGCTTGCTACTATTTGGGAGGGATTCTATGGTGATGGCTTGATAAACTAGATGACTTAGTGTTTTTAAATGCCTAGTCATGTCCACCTTCCAAGTATCAAGTCTAAAATGGTCAAACATAGGAGGGCTAGCCATGAGTGCAAACTAGTATGAGTGCAAATGATAATTGCAAATGAAGATTAGCAAACCAAGATCACTCCTAGGTGGTTAAACCTAAATATCAGGAGCACTAGCTCTGATACCAATTGAAAAGTCACCTAGAGGGGGGTGAATAGGTGACAAAGCTAATCTATGAACTAAATGCGGAATTTAAAAACTTAATGCAAATTACACTCAAGTGCTATCAACAAGTGATGCACACAACCAAGCCAAGCAAATATGAATGAGCAATGTAAATAATGCAAGGCACAAAGTAAAGAGAGAGTAGAGAGTGAGCCAATGGATCAAGCGCAAACACAAAGATATGTTATCGAGGTTCGAGCACCCAGCTCTACATCCCCGCCTTCGACACACGAAGAATTTCCACTAGCTCGTCCACCTAGGACCCTTTACAAGGAGTACCCAACACTCCTCTCTTTACAACCTCCTCCCTGAGGCAAACTCCAACAATCACAACCTCCTCCTTGAGGCAAATATTCAAACCAATACAACAAACTCCCAATCACCAACCAATACAAGGATCACCTCTCAACTAGAGGGATACAACCCAAAGCACAAAGCTAAGAAAAGATTGGGTTACAACTTGGTGGTCACAACAACAACCACAAACAACTTCTTCTTCCACACAAATAACCTATAGATATAGATAGTAGATTTTTGTCTCAAGTGTGGAGAAAACCAAGGGATATGAAACCAGCAACTCAAAGAAAAACCTTTGGGAAACAAATGAAATCAAGATATAGAAGTTCAAACAAAAGCTTTTCCCAAAATCCCTTTTCTTTGGTTTTTCAAACCCTAATCAAAAACACAAAAGATTGTTCACTTTGAATTCAAAACCTATTTTTTTTCTGCAGCAAAAACACCAGAGAGATAGAAAATTTTAGCCCAAAAATTCTTAGAGAAAAA
Organism: Agave tequilana; assembly: GCA_038442645.1. NCBI lineage: Eukaryota > Viridiplantae > Streptophyta > Magnoliopsida > Asparagales > Asparagaceae > Agave > Agave tequilana. Next base: position 38,311 of record JAVJIF010022135.1, read on the forward strand.
CTCTCTCAAATGGGGTATTTATAGGCAATTTAGAAAACTAGCCGTTTACAGAATATTTGCCAGATTTACCCTGCCGGTCGACCGGCCCGGTCGACCGCCCAACGGTCAAATTCTGAACCGTTGTGGCTACCGGTCGACCGCCTCGGTCGACCGAGAATTCCTGAGAGCCAACAGCTCTCCGTCGGTCGACCGTTTCGGTCGACCGGATACAAAGTCAGCCAGCGTGCACGTATCCGTGCACGTCGGTCGACCGGAATGGTCGACTGGCTTCTTTGTTGCGGTCGACCGAACCAGTCGACCGGAAAAGCCTGGCAGACAAAAACAGGTCTGAAATCTGGGGAAAAAAATATTATAATAAATCCCACAAAATCTCTAAAATTCCACAAAAAATAGTTTATCATTTTATATTGAAATACAAACTTGTGTTAAAAATCCTAACACAAATTTCAAATATATTTGACTATTTTTGTGTCATAGAAATTTTGCCAAAAACCAAAACCGTATTTTCTAAAACCTTGTATTTTGAATAGAAAATACACATTGTCTAAAACTTATCCATGATACAAAAATATGATATTTAAACACTTTGAAGCATATTGTATATGAATAGAAATTCAATATACAAGAAACATATATATATCATGATTTTTGTCATTAAGTCCAAAAATATGTTTTGTTGTAAATACCAAAACATAAACACATGGAATAGATTATCAAACAAAGTTTGTCTAAACAATTGAAGCATGCATGTATATAGAACAAATCTAATATATTATCAAACAAAGTTTGTCTAAACAATTGAAGCATGCATGTATATAGAACAAATCTAATATACATAAACCATGTAAACTTGTTTAGATAAAAAATCTATTCATGAAAACCAAGATCGGTTAAACCTAAAACCGAAAATCAAAACATGAAAGGTGTGTGTTGTGAACTTGAGCTTATCATACTATTCTAATCTTTACAATTAGGATCTAAACCCAAACTAAAACTATGGATACCTAAGTCTTCTTGTAGAGCGCAATCTCCAAGCTAGAGCGCAATCTCCAAGTAGGCTCGATCCAAAAACTCTTGATTCACCGAGCAAGTGCAATGTATGATCTTTGATGCGCGGGCTCTTGAATCAACATGTGCAAGCTTCCAATTCATCTTGTTGAAGCTAAACACCAACTAATATCTTGATTAATAAACTGAAACTAAAATCACAAGATAATTAGTACACATAACTACATGAGTTAATCATCATCAAAACTAGAGTGAAAGGCCTTTGGGCCAACAGTAGGCAGCGGTAAATTCTTTAAATTTTTACATTCAAAAGAATTCATCTGGATCCAGAGAAGATCCATGTCGTCCAAGAGAAACAACCTCCGAAGAATCTTAAAGAACTCAGAGGCCTACAGGTACGATTGGTATATATTCGGAGATTCATATTAAATCTTTCAGGGTGCTGCCAACCCTTCTCTTCACCAAGTTAATGAAGAAGGGAGCCTCATTCATTTGGGACAATGCTTGCCAAGAAGCATTCAAAGAGATCAAGGAGTATCTCACACACCCACCCGTTCAGGTAGCTCCAATATCAGGAAAACCTTTTTTATTATATGTTCGAGCGATGGATTATTCCTTGGGAGCTTTACTAGCTCAAAATAATGACCAAAATCATGAACAGGCAATCTATTATTTAAGTAGAATGATGATTGGGGCAGAGCACCATTACAACCCAATCGAGAAGCAATGCTTAGTGTTGGTCTTCGTTGTTCCGAAGATGTGATACTACCTCATGGGGTAATGCATTCAAGTTATCTCCAGAGTTAATCCCCTGCGATTGCTCATGACAAGTCCATTTTTGCTGAACAGCAGAATAGCGAAATGGCCCATCCCACTCTCACAATATGAGATGCAATTCATGCCACAAAAAGTGGTCAATGGTCAAGCTCTGACAGATTTCCTGGCCAATCATTCAGTCTCAAAAACATCAAAACTTTATGACGATCTTCCAGACGAGATCGCAGAAGTTAACTTGATCAACACCTCCTCAGAAGAACGAGTGCGGTAACTCTTCTTTGATAGAGCATCAAGAACGAATCCTGAGGAAAATATCATTGCAGGTATGGGGGTAGTACTTATCTCCCTACATAACTATGTGAACCCTCGTGCATTTTAGCTAACAGAGTCGTGTTCCAACAATGTCTTAAAATACAATGCTTTTTTGATCGAGATGTAACTTGCTAAAGAGATTGGAGTCAAAAATCTTGAAGAATATGGTGATTCAAAGCTCATCGTCAACTAGATTCGCGGGGATACGAAGTCCGACATGAAGACTTAGTGCCCTATCACAACGTGACTATCATCATGGCAGAGAAGTTTGAAAACATCTACATCGATCATGTACACGTCAGCAAAATACACATGCAGATGCACTGGCATCACTCACCACTTCATTGGCCCTTCCTGTCGGAGCCACGGAGAGTGTACTCGTTTACAGTCGCGACTTGTACTGATGCAAATTCGCCCTTGAAGACAGTAAAACTCTAAGAAGAGACCTACAAGTCAAAGAAGTTCTTAAGACTTCAACAAGTCTCGAACCTAGAGATTGGTGATTCCCTTACATTGACTTCATCTTGTACAGTATATTGCCTGACGACTCCAAGGAGGCAGCTGCCATCAGAAGAAAAGCTCCTCGATTCTATTACAATGTGATCATGCAGACATTATATCGCTGATCATATGATGGAATCCTGCTCTGATCCTTTCACACAAAGAGGCATAGGCAACGCTCAAAGAAGCTCATGATGATATGTGCGGAGCTCACTAACCCAGACCCAAGCTCAGAGACTATCCCAGAGGACTTGGCTATTATCAGCCGAAGATGATCTATGATGTCATTGCCTATGCTAAGCGAAGTCATGCGTGCCAGATCCACGGTGACTTTGTCCATTAAGCACCGGGACATCTTCATCCAACATCCTCCCATAGCCATTTGAGATGTGGAGAATGAATGTTATTAGATCAATCAGTCCTCCAACATCCAGAGGATATCACTTCATATTGGCCATAACAGACTACTTCTCTAAGTGGGCGAAAGTTGCCCCCCTGAAAGAAGTAAAGACACCAAACATGATCAAGTTCATTAAGCATCACGTGCTCTATCATTTTGGTGTGCCCCAATGAATCGTCCACGATAACGGGCCCCAATTCGTCAGTCAAGTATTCAGAGGTTTTATAATAAATTCAGAATCCAAAGTGTGTCATCAACGGCATACTATCCAGCCGCTAACGGCCTCGCAGAAGTCTTCAATAAGGATATTGGGAAGCTTCTCAAGAAATTGTCTCGAAAAGTCAATGTGACTGGGACGACAAATTAGGCGAATGCTTATAGGCTTACCGCACAATAGTGAGAACCCTGATAAAAGTAAAGATGTGCTTATTCAAAATGAATGGTGTTGTATGCTTGTCCTTGATGTAGGACTGTGGAACTTTATTTTATTATAAGAGATTATGAAATATTATATGATGTATGAAAGTGTACAGGTTAATCCATGCAGCACTTGAAGTGTGATATGATATTGTAATATGAAAAGTATGATATGATTATATGTTATACAAATATGTCTTTTGATATATGTGTTATCTGAATGCATAAACTATGTTTATGACTTAACTATAGTGATTGGTGTATTATAGTGTGGAATACAAGACACGTGAGTAACACTTGCTATGTATACATAAGACAAGTTCAAATAACTAAACAAAAAGTTTGTTTGATATGACTCATAAATCTTAGCGGCCAGAAGACCCATGGTCATGACACATGAGACAAAAGGAAAGTTTCAACCCAAATGAAAAGGACCATTTGTAGTAGAGTCAGTCTACTCAAATGGAGCATATCGCCTCATAACTTGATATGCTCATGACGTCGATCAACGGTAGATTCTTAAAGAAGTATTATCTTTAATAAGACTCTTCTCATGTTCAGGTTAACACTACAACTCTGATCAAAACTTTAAGATCCAAGATGTTTGGAAGAAAGCCAAAGAAGAGCTTCTCCCTTCAATGGATCACGTCATGGTCGATCGACGCCGAGCCGACCGAACATGTTAACATCACGATGCATGATGTTAATATCGAAGAGACAAAGTGCGAAACTTCGGGTTTAGCCATGTCACTCTTCTCATGTTCAGTAACACTACACCTCAGATCAAAACTTCAGGATTCAAGATGTTTGAAAAAGCGCCAAAGAAGAGCTTCTTCCTTCAATGGATCACATCACGGTAGATCAACATCGAGACAACCGAACATTATTGACATCACGATGCATGATGTTAATATCGAAAAGACAAAGTGCAAAATTTTAATTTTAGCCTTGGCACTCTTATTTAGGTTATCTATGAACATCCGACGCCTCCAACGGCTAAAGGATAGAGGAAACAATTGGCGTTTTAAGCCCAACAGAAAATCTTCGACAACTCATCATGCTGAGGGGAATAACATGACTAGCCCAACTCAAACGATAATTGGTAAAAGCATACCAAATCTGTAGGTAGCTGAGGGTTTGCTAGAAATCCTGAGGGACCTGATCTGGCTTTTTCCTCCAAAACTCTTATCAATTCCCGTCCATGGAATGGTAAGACCTCAAAAAAGATTGTAATTATTTCCCTAGTGAAATAATCACAAACTAAACGAGTCAAGTTAATATTATACCTCTGGCATACCCCGCTGTTAATTAACATTATACCTCTAACAGTGATTTCCTTTAATATCCCTACGGATAAAAATTTAACTTATCAATTCTCTTTAATAGGATGGCAAGTCCACAAAATTGCTCAAGTCACAAAATCTTTTGGTCAAGTTAACACTACACCTCTGACTAAAATTGCTCATATTCTAATATAAATTCTTGTCAGGTTAACGCTACACCTATGACAGTGGTTCTTTCGATTTTTCCTGCGAAAACGAGACATTCAATGTTAAGTTAAATATCATACCTATAGCATCCATTTTCATTGTTAAGTTAAACACTGTACCTATGACAATGATATCCCCTCGAGCTTTCTCATCAAAGCCGAGATGTCAAATGCTAAGTTAATATCATACCTCTAGCATTCAACTCATTGTTAAGTTAACATTAAACTTATGACAGCGATTTTCTCAGTTTTCTCAATTAAAACGAGATCCCTTTGATGCTAAGTTAATATCACACCTCTAGTATTTATTTCCTTATCAAGTTAATATCACACTTCTGACAATTCAATTTGCTTTCAATTGCAAATACTAACCCGTCATGTTAATATTACATCTCTGACGGTAAAAATTCTCATATCCCCAGTGGATTTAACTCCACTTGTTATTCTCATCAATAGGATAACAAGTTCACAAAATTCGTTCAAATCACGAATTCAACTCCTGTCAAGTTAACACCACATCTCTGTCAATAACCTATTTAAATTTCTTAAATAGAGTTTTCAAACTTTGAGTTACTGTGTTAATTGTCACCTCTAGCAAATCAAAGGTAATCACTTTTACTTGTCTGATTTTCAAAACACAAAAGAAAAGTCAAGATAAGAAGAAGGCAAAATTATTATTTTTATTTATATCAAAATTTAAAAGTGATACAAATGCTCTCTTATTCAATAAGGTAGAGTGTTACAAAAAGAGGAACAAAAAGTCACTCTTGCTCAGCAAGAGATAGTATTTGTCCCCTGAGGCACTGAATATCCCTTTGGCGCGCCGCCTCAACCTCAGCTAGGGCCCGGGCCCTTAACTCCTCGTCGGACAAAAACTCTTTCACAGCCAGTTGTGCCTGAAGAGCTTCCAATTTTGAGGTGTAATCATCGAGCTCTTTCTGCATCTGACGCTTGGTAGTCTCAAGCTCCTCCACCCTCTTTTTCTCATTGGCAAGTTTCAGCTCGTGTTCTTAAATTAAGGCTTGCGCTTTAGCAATTGCCACGCGAGCACTTCCAATGACATCCTCCATAGCTTTAGAAACAACTTCAGATTGATGGAGGTCATCAGTTAAGCCCTGGTAGCTGTCCCTGGAAGTATCAATATAACGGGCACATTCAGCTATCTGTGCTTCAACCTCTTTTTGTTCATGTTCCTGTCTGATATGAAGATTCTCTGACACCCACTGAGCATCGGCAGCCAGATTGGCTCTCTCTAAGTTCTTAAGATCCTCCAAATATGTGCCCAGCTGCGCAAATGCCTGGTACACTATTGCCCAATCAGAATCTGTAATTTGTCTGATATTTTCAATTTAGTTCTCGAGGAGTGATCGCACAAATTCGAAAGAACTTCACCCACAGAGTATCAACTCAATGCAATACCTCATCGTCATAAAGAATTGCCCCATTATTTGAAGGGCAAGCTCTTCCATGATGTCTGCGATGGGTGTCGGTGTCGGCAGAGCATTTCCTGGTCCAGTCTCAACAATGGCAGTAGCGGTGCCCTCATAAGGAGGAAGTGGTGCGCTCGTCCCTCCAAGAAGTACGAGTGCAAGCTAAACCATCAATTCTCTCATTTCTAAGGTCACTTTAAAAATTTTAGAAGTCAAAATTGTAACGGATTCTTTAGTAGCTACCTCGGTTCGGACTGGTGCAGTATCTCCTATAGTCATTTTAACCAAACAGTGTTAATAATGGAGATAAAAAGGGGTGATGATGATAATTGAAGAAGGAAACAACACCTTGAACAATTGAAGTTTCTCTTGACTGTAGCTCTATTCTCGGATCAGCTATCTGCATCTCCTCTTCAGTCAAATGAGAATGTTTGCCGGTATCAGGAGCATGATGCACATCATCCCAGTCAACATCATCATCTCCCGAGTGTCCAGTTTCTCGCTCGAAGATGAGGATGACACATAAGTAGGAAGGGCTCCTGTAGTAGGAAGCTCAGCCCTAATAGGCCCAGCAATGGAGGTCTGTTCTGGAACCTCCAATAAGGGTATTATCTCCATTGAAGAGCCTGGATGAATACCAGATGGGTCGATGCTCGTCCCTCGACCTTGAAAGGAACTCGAAGGAATAGCTCTGGTAGAAACCAATATGGGCTCCCCTCTAGAAATCTGTCTCCCTGTGACTTTCATCGGCCTCACCTCTTTGCGATCATCGCGGAACCCTGCGTTTGATGACTTCTTAAAAGTAAAGAGACCTCAAAGTCCTCATCTGGGGAGCCTGTATGAACAGGCTCATGGTCAATTGCCAACGAAGAAGCTCCCTAGGAAGAAACTTCAGTCACAGGTTCTCGTCGGGTCTTCTTTTCACTCGAACCAACCTTGGTAGTTGGTGGTCGAGTATGCTTTGCAACTCCTTGCGAGTGTTGTTGTTAAGACTCTTCAGCCAGCCTTGCTCCTTGTTTGGCAACCCCTGTCGAATCGACTTCAAGCCCAGACTGAACAAATTCACCCGTCCCTCTCAAACAAGTAGTTTTAGAGCCCTTCTTGGCTTGAAACGTGGCCTTGATCTTCTTGATGCAGGTACTGCTTATGTTGTAACCAGGAACTGAATCCACTATTACGTACCATGGATAAAATCTGAGGCTAGTGTCAAAATTTGGTACTTTCTGCGGGAGGTTAAATCTGGCTTCCATTCTTCCAGCCACGCTGAAATACCATGCCCTCGTCCCTTCTTACAAATTGTCACTGAAATGAAGGCCTAGATTTGGATTTTCCACATACAACTGGTCGTATCTGAACTGGCAAGCGAGTCGACTGGGAAAATATGGCTCAATGGTGCAAACATTTCGCTGGTGGAAGACTAAATACCCAGGGCGAATGTTGAGCAACCACAAAAAAACCCCCGACGAAAGGATAATGAATCCATCAGTACCGGGTCGGTGAAAGAATGAATCCATCAGTACCGGGTTGGTCAAAGAATCTCTCCCTATAGAAGCTCTAGGAAAGTCAAGAAAACACCTTACTAACTGGTAGTTCATGCTGCTCTGTAGAATTTTCCAGATCTTCAGCATGTATCAGCCATTCCAAGTTGAATGCTCCAGCCGCTGGACGAACGACATAAAATCCTCGGAAGACTACACTGCTGACATTAGAGACGGGCAATGCATGATGTACCATACCATAAGATATGTATAAGGCAATTCCACGTGAGAATTTGGTGTTTTTATCCTGGGCTCGCCAGCTGGGCCGACAACCACATTGTCGTCCCTATCTTTTTCCGCTACTATGTTGCAAAGGCTTTGACACAAAGTTTGAAGCCCACTTTGAAGGCAACCTACCATAGCGGAAAGTAAGCTTAGGGGCTAACCATAATCAAGGAGAACGGTCGGGTAAATCACGTCAGCAACAATGACTTCGTAAGAAAGTCTTGGCATGACGCACTGTTTCAACCACAAGATCAAGAACCCCGCCAATAAGGCTCTGTCTAAAATGGGGATTCTGGCCTGATGGTGAAAACTATCAAAAATCGTATCCGGTTTGAAAGTGACCTCGTTCGACTCCATCACATATGAGGTCACAGACTCAGAGTTCCTCTCTGCAATCTCAGTGTCAGCACTGGCTGCCAATTAACATACTAAGCTCGATTTTTCCTCCAAGCCACCAAAGAGATAGTTGACCCAAAACATTTTCTTAACTCCGCTGGACCTCCATCCCGTCACCTGGGCGCAAATATGGAAATAGCACAAGACCTCCCAGTAGGTCTCATACACCTAAGGTGCACCTGCTTCAGCAAATACAATTTCTCAGCACTGGGAATGTGCTCCTCATATGGCAGGTCTCCATAGACAACCCTGACACTTCAAATATTTCATGCAGAGCGAATCCCATCTCTCCAACGGGAGTGAAAAATATGCAAGTATCAGGGTTATACTTCTCAAGATTTCGAAGAGGTTATAATCACTTGGGGCAATCCATAGCGCACGGCCCTGACCGCGGGATTAACCCATACTGTAGTAATGGTTCCTCCAATTCTTTGAGGACAAAGCAGACCATTTTCGCCCACCAAGAGGTTGTTTTTGAATGCACCCATCCAGATGCTCGGAAGTCAGATTGAGTGAATTCACCCTTTACTTCCATAAATCTACTGATGAAGATGGTTGCTTGCTTGAGAGTCTCACCTGCCGAAAATTCCTGTCTCATCTAGCCTAGGAATAGTGCAAGAATCTCCCTACTATGGCCAACGGGAAAAATAGTATGATTAGAAATCCCCCTTATTGCAACGCCTGACTGTGCTCTAACCAAATCCTAGTCTATGTACCAGGGAAGAGACATGGACTGTAGATATGATAATGAAAACATTTGTTCCATGTTAGGGAGGAAGAAGCGGTGCTCCCCAATTTGACAGAGATACTTGTAATTCTCGTCAAACAAAATCTCTTCATCTTTTTTGATGGCATCTCCAAAAAGGAACACTGGTTTCCTAAATAGGTGACGGTTATTGGACTCAAATCTCCCGTCTGAGATGAGCTCCCGTAACGTAGAGACAACACCCTTGGTTAAATGGGCGTGACGTTCCTCGTTTGTGCCGGTAAATGCAGGGACGGTCCTCCGTAGACTGAAGAGGAGGTTGGGGTCGACACCATCAACATGTCCGAAATGATTCCTCTTAGTCAGAGGATTCAAGGCATATCTCTCACTGCAAAGAGGAGAACACAACATTAGTACTCTGAAGAAACAGTGAAACTACATTATTGGAGTCTAAACATGAGGCTCAACACATGAGACCTGCATTCTATGACTAAAAACATGAAGCTCACATGAAGACCGCATCCAAACTCCATACTTGAGAAAAAAAATTTCTAAGTCTACAGACTCAAACGCGAGTCTCATAAATGAGACCCGTGTTCAGAAGTCTCAAAACGCGGAATCTGCTGGACTCGCATTCAATTCGCAGACGCAAGGGTAGCATTGACAAAGCAAAAAAAATGCCAAGTTCACCAGGTCCGCATTTTACTCATCAATGCAAGAACCGGGTTCACAAATCAAACATGGATCTGTGAGGCCCGCGTTGACTGATCAAATTAAACAGAAGTTTTTGAAACTTCAAAAAAAATTTAAGAGGATAGAGCCTCTTCGTGTTCTCAATGGTGAAAGTCATATGAAGACTTTTACCTGAAATGGGGGCTTCTTGAGGAGAAACACCACCCATTCGAGACTCGACAGCGGGGACACCGAAGGAGGTAGCGATGGTCTTCGCTTTTGGAGCCAACACCACAGTGAAAATCTTAGAAAAGATTGGAAAAAACTCGAAGCTTTATGGGTTTTGAGAAAGCTCGAAGTCTTTCGACACGGGTCTGATCGTAGATGATGAACAGTCAAAGTGAATTGACTGTTGAAAGACCCAAATTTTTTGTAGGACTTTTAATGACCGAGATACGTGGTGCGTATCCCGAGCTCAATCCGTGCCAGACATGCGTCCCAAGAGGCGCCTGCATTCGCGCCTGGAAGCATCTAACGCGATCTTCGCATTTCAAGAGTCGCGTCACAATAGCAACCAATGGCCGCATCTCAACAACGATTAAGAGTATTGTCTCAAACAGCAATCAAGAGCCGCATCTCTTCAGCATTGAGAGTCGCGCCTCTATGGCAATTGAGGGTCATGTCTCAACACCACTGAAGTTCCCGTTTCTACTTGATCAGCTTGACAACTATATCTATGAAGGCTGCGTTCTCTCACATACAAAAAATATATCTCTGCTTTTGCAATCAGTTCAATAATACACTGGCAAAAGCAATCAAAAACCCTACCGGCTCAATAGTACACCAACGAATAAATCAGAGCTCATAACAAGTGCTAGACTGAGTTTTTAAGGTACTTGTGATGATCTTCTATGGAGGCTTCAAGCAGTTCAATAGTACACTCACGAAGACCACAATCCAGACAAGCGCAAGCTTAGGGCATCTCAAAAGATTGTCAATCCAATCATGAGAAGCCAAAAATCAATTGAAGTCTAAAGTGTTTCAAAGTCTTTTCCAGTCAACTGCGAAGTTTTGAAAACTTTAGAGGGGGTTCTGTAGGCTATCTAAAAATTACTAAGGACAAGCCATCAGACGCGAGCCCCATTTCAACGCGAAGGTCACGTTTTGACTAAAATAAGGACCTCGCATTCCAAGAAGCATGGAGACTTCAGACGCGGGTCTGAGTAAACCCGCGTTCAACGCAAGTCTGAGTAACTCCACGTCCCATTTCAAGCGCGATTCTGAGAAACTTGGTGCTCCACGTTAGACGCGGGTCTGAGAAACCCTGTGTCTCACTTTAAACGCGAGTCTGAGCAACTCCGCGTTCTAAGATGCCCGCATCTACAACAAGCAATGTGAGGTCCACGTCCAACGTGAGACCCACATTTCTATTGTAACAGACCTCCACTAGTGGGTCAATTAGCTTCCCACATAATAGGAGAGTTAATCCCCATATGGAAGGATTTTAAGGGGACAATCATACCCCTATGACTCCCTATAAATAGCCTGAGTAGCTATGAAGGGAGGAGGCTTTTGGCTGGAGCAGAGAGAACTTTTAGAGAAAAAGAGTAATCAGCGGAATCTAAACACGAAGGGTGTTAAAAATAGAGTTCCTCTCTAATTAGTCTTGAAAGCATCTGGAAGAGATGTTAGACAGTCGGCCGGTCAACGGAGAGCAAAAATCACTCTCCATCGCCACCCAAAGAACTCAGCTTTAAACAAAGAGGAGACAGTGTCTTCTCCCCTCTTTTGTAATCGAAATTATTCCATTGTAACCTTTCAGCCACTCAAAGAAATCTTACATTGACCAAGGCGTTTTATTCCGACCAAACACCTTGTCCTCCTCATCGATCTTGACATCAATAGCTAGAAGCTCGCTGATGACCTTGTTGAAGAAGTTTAAATGCTCCAATACCGCTGTCCCTTTCTTCGTGTAGCCCATATACTTGTTTCTTGAGATACAGCTTGTTGGAGAGGCTTTTCATCAAATACAATAGTTCTAACTTTAATCACAATTCTGTAACTGTTTCTTCATCCATCACGTTATACATCACATTATCTGTGGACATAGTTGGATCGTGCTTATCGCTTTTAGATTCATCCTCTCCCAATCCTCATCTAACGTACTTGCAGGTTTTGATGACTTACCCTGCAAGGTCTTGTGAAGACCATATTGTACCAGCAATTCCTTCACCTTCTTTTGCCATAAACTGAAGTTTCTTTTACCATTGAACTTTCGAACCTCAAACTTTATCGTAAAATTTTCTATTTTTGACATATCGCCCTTCATCAACCGTTAGTTCTGATACCAATTATTGTAAACAAATCAATGCTTTAACACTGATTGTTACTCTTGGGATTGACATTTGCGAAAGTTGACAATATGATGATACTTGCAAAAAAAATTGTTGTAAAGCAAACTAACAATCCTAGACAAAAGAGTAATAAAAATAACATGATGATTTAACGTGATTCTGCCAAACTTGGTCTACGTCTATGAGGAGAGAACTTGAGAGCTTTATTAATAAATTGATATAAAAAGATCTAACATTCCTCTTGATGCAACAAGAGTATTCACCTTTTTTTTGAATCTATACCTAAATTACAAAAGTATACATTCTCTCGATGCACCTTCACCTTGCATCTTTCTTTCTTGGCTTATTCTGTTCTCTTTTGCTTTAGATTAATTTACAATATTGGGTTACAACCTTTATTTATAGGATTTTATAATATAACTCCTATTTGGACTATGAAATGATCTTGGCCATTGGATGCTTAAAGAATCTTTATCAATCCTATTAAGAGTTAATCTTCTTGATCTAAAAGAATTTTAGACCCTTTAATTTTTAAAAACAAACTTTCATTGAATAGATACTGAACCCTATTCGTACTCTACCAGAAAAGGAAACTAAAGTCCGAAAAGAAAACTGATTCTGCTTCAGAAAATGCCTCAATTAGTCGACTTATCTTGATGATTAGTTGACTAATCCTTGCCATTAGTCAACTTATAAACTATATAATCGACTACTATATGATGTTTCCTTTTTTTTTCTGCTTTTGCATCAGCCCTAGTCGACTGGTCTTGCGCATTAGTCGACTTATACAACTTATAAGTTGACTAATTCGCACCTGCTTGGTTTGCTTTTTCTGCTTTAAGCTATCATCTTCTCCAACTCGATTGGATCTTCATGGACCATCATCTCCTCTTGAAAACAAGGCAGAATTCTAACAATTTATACTACTAAATTAAATGTAAATTGTATTAGATTAAATTTAATCTAAGAGAGGGGGTGAAAATAGAAAGAATGAGAGAGAGAGAGACTGGGTAGGTGAAAGAGAGAGGTGAAGAGAGATCAGGTGAGAGAACACATACAGAGAGAGAGAAAGGCTTTATAACAGAGAGAGACTGTGAGAGAGGGATCAAGTGAGAGGGAACAAAGAGAGCTGAGAAGAGAGAGAAGGGGGAGAAGAGAGAGAACAAAGAAGAGAGATCGGGTGAGAGGGAGAAGAGAGAGTTACCTAGAGGTGGGCAGCACCGGCTGGTGGGGAAGACAACGACGACAACGGGTGGGGAACAGAATGATGATGGTGGGCGAGAGTCGTACATCTAAGTTCGGGTACGTTTTCTTCCTTTCGTTTTTTTTTTTTTTTTACATACCTTAACTCGGAGATGAATCAGACGACTCAGCTGAGATTTCTCGAGTCAACTCATAATACCGAGTTGACTCGTTCGAGCCAGCCTAGTTTTGACTGATTCAGCCTGATCCCTTCAAAACTCGCCAAAATACTGGATCATGTTTTGTTCTCGTCTCGCTAATCGCCGTTCTGCATATGACTCGGCCGAGTCGACACGGACTCAGTCGATACTTTGAACCCCGCCGAGATAGTATGTTCAAAATAGTAGTTTTGAGTAAAACAAGTGTATTGTGTTGTCTCATGAATTTGTCTGCTAAAAAATGCAAATAGAATCGAAAAATATCTTGGATGATGAAATACACCTAGAGGGGAGGTGAATAAGTGTACTTACCAATTTAGGACAAATGATGCAGAATTTAAAACTTAATTGCAAACACACCATGTGTAACCAAGAGTGAGCCCAAAATTCTCGTGAAGGGCTCAGGAACTACTCATCTAGATTTCTCTAGATTAAGAGTTGAGGTGCTTTAATAAGCTCTCTTAGTTGAACACAAGTGTGGGCACACACAAACAACTAGCATATGAATATGAACAATATAAAGCAATACAAAATATAAAGAAAGAGTTGAGAGATAGTAGATCAAATGCAAACACCAAGATATGTTTCGAGGTTCGAGCCACTGCTCTACGTCCTCGCTTTAACACAGAAAGATTTTCACTACGTCTACACAGGACCTTCCACAAAGGGACCTCCACCGAAAAATTATAACTTTACACCGGGAGTACACAACTCCTCTCTTTAACACAAAACTCTACACAAGAGGTGGGTACCTAGCCAAGCACAAAGTAAAGGAAAATACACTTGGTAATCACAAAGATCACAAACAATCTCTCTTGGTGATCTTAAAAGATCACAAACAAATTTTCTCACAAAAACAAGATCATATAAATAGGTATAGAATTGATAGCTCAAGTGAAAAAGAAAACACAAAGAGAACACTTGGGAAAACTCTAGATAAGATATAGAAATTTTAGACAAGAACCAGAATCCCAAAACTTGTTTCTTTTTATTTTCCAAAAAATTTGAAACAAAATAAAGATAGAGGTTTTTAGCACTAAAACTTGTTTTTAAAACTTGTTGAAAACACTTGAGAAGATGGGAAGAATTGTTGTTAAAAATCTTAGTTCAAACTGGTCTCAAATGACCCATATTTATAGGGTCTAAAAATATAGTCGTTGGGGTCCAGATCAGGTCAAACAGACCTGTTGGTCGACCGATCGGTCGACCGGCCAACGATCAGATTTCTGATCGTTGGGGCTATCGGTCGACCGGCCAGTCGACCGCCCCAAGGCAATTTGCTTATCGGTCGACCGCCCGGTCGACCGAGGCCAGAACCAAAGAGTGAACTCTATGGTCGGTCGACCGGACGATCGACCGGCCCATAAGCCAAGGTAAGTTGTTCATGTCTGTGCACATCGGTCGACTGCCGGGTCGACCGAGCTCTGGTCCGGTCGACCGCCAAGGTCTTAAGCCGGGTTTTTTTAGGTTTGAAAACTTGGTCTTTTTAATACATATAAAATCTCATAAATTCACATAAGAATAACAAAATAAGTTTTTATATATATTTGAAGAACAAATATGTGTGACTAAACTTCATCACATATTTCAAACAATTTGAACAATTTTTAAGGCATAGATTTTAATTTTAAACCAAAAAAGGTATTTTCCAAATTTTGAATTTTGAAATGAAAATATGTTTTCTCCAAAACTTGTATAAATACAAAAACATAATATAGAAACACTTTTGAATCCAATACACATATAAAAGATATATCTATATTTTTGACAATAAATCCGAAACTAAGTTTTGTTAAAAACAAAACTTGAAACCATGAACTAGATATACATGAAAGTAAGCTTTTTGACAATATGAACTAAATAATGTATATGAATGAATCCACTATACATATAAATCATGTAAGCTTCTTCTAATTCTATCTATTCATAAAACAATAAATGTATACTTAAAAATTCAAAACCAGTTAAACTGAAAACAAAACTATTTAAACTTGTGCGTGTGAACTTGAGCATATCAACACTAGTCTATCTTTACACAAGATCTAAAAACAAAACTAAACTAAATAAACTGAAGTCTTCTTGTAAAACTCCTTCTCCAAGCCGACTTGATCCAAACATGACCCAAATAAGCTTGGCTCCAACCGATTGCTAGA
Organism: Agave tequilana; assembly: GCA_038442645.1. Classification (NCBI taxonomy): domain Eukaryota; kingdom Viridiplantae; phylum Streptophyta; class Magnoliopsida; order Asparagales; family Asparagaceae; genus Agave; species Agave tequilana. Next base: position 54,089 of record JAVJIF010022135.1, read on the forward strand.
TGTTATCTTGACGCGTGAGCTCTTGAATCAACACTTGTTTGCTTCAACACTTTGACTGTGAATCTCTTGTTGAAGTCAAATCACTACTAATATCTTGATCAATATCTGAAACTTATTAAACACAAGCTCATTAGTAAACTAACCTTCATAAATTAGTCATCATCAAAACTAAGGTGAAAGGCCTCTGGGCTAACGATCTCTCCCTTTTTGATGATGACAAAACTTATAAAGTTATATATGCATAGATAAAGAATAATCTTCATAGAAGCTCCCCCTTAACTTATGCATAATCAATAAACATATAAAGATATGCAATATAGCTCAAGATACCAAATAAAAACAAGATATATATATATATATATATATATATATATATATATATATATATATATAGAGAGAGAGAGAGAGAGAGAGATAGACTTGTATCCTTTCAAAAGGATTTGATCTCGGATCCTTCCCACTCAAAATCAACCCTCCAACATTCGAATACAAGATCCACTCCGTTGAAGTTGATCTATACTATTTCAAGTATATATAAACCAAAAATCAAGTGTTTTAAATACTTTTTGCCCATCCATCAAGCGACGCAAAATGGACGGCCGAAAGTAGTGAGTTGGTTAGATCTATGTATTTAGACATACAAATTCTCGATCCGGCCATTTCATTATGATCTAAACATTTAAAAACCCCTATAAACTAATTTTTGTTAGATTTCAAATGTTCTACACCGTTAAACTAACCAACTCACTATTTAGGCCGTCCGTTTTTCCCCTACTTGATGGATGGGTAAAAAGTATTTAAAACACTTGATTTTTGGTTTATAGATACTTGAAATAGTATAGATCAACTTCAATGGAGTGGATCTTGTATTCGAATGTTGGAGGGTTGAATTTGAGTGGGAAGGATCCGGGATCAAATCCTTTTGAAAGGATACAAGTCTATATATATATATATGTATGTATGTATGTATGTATGTATGTATATATATATATATATATATATATATATATATATATATATATATATATATATATATGTATGTATGTATGTATATATATATATGTATGTATGTATGTATATGCATAAACACTTAATGAAACAGGCATATATAAACCTAAATCTTTCTCTCCCTTTTTGTCACTCATCAACAAAGGGGTGAAGACAAACAAACAATACCAACAAAATATATTTTGAAACAAAATTTTGAAACCAATAACAAGCAATCAATTGAAAGAAACTAATTGAAAATAAAATAATCTTTTTATCAATTAAAAATTAAACATTCTTTTTACCAATTGATACCAATAAAATGGTATGATATCAATCGAACGCAAAAACCAATTTTTTTAGGTAAACACTAAAACTATTTTACAGTAAAGATACCAAATTGAGAATAATATCAATTTAAGATTATTGATACCAATATTGAAAATGTTAGCATATACCAAAATAATGTATTTTTCATCATAAAATTGGGAGTAAGATATCAATTGAAAATAAAATTGATTGAAAGATAAAACAAAAATTTTTATCCCCCTTTATGAAATGCTAATAAAAATAATGCATAAGCCTGTATATGATAACAATTGAAAAATAATTGATATTAGGGATTAAATCAAGCTTAGTAAGAAATAATTTGTGCTTAACAATGTATGGACATGTATGTTTAAAGCATAAAGAAAAATATTTATATGTATGTATCAGAGCAAAACAATTTAGATATGATCCATATAAAAAAAAATGAGTATATAAAAGGAATTTTCATTAAAAAAATTACGTATATCTCATAACTGAAGTACATTTTGATACTAATTGTAAGTGAAATAAGAAGTGCATTTTGATATCAAAAATACCAATTGAAATTAATGCATAAGCTTGTAAACATACCAATTAACATTTAGAATTAAGTCAAGCTTAGCATAAACAGTTTGTGCTTAAATAAATATATAACATTGTAAAATAAGTACAATCTAAATCTTATATATGTGTGTATGAAAATAAAAATACCACTTGAAATTTGATGCATACATATATAGAAAAACAAAATATGAGCATAAAAAAAAGAATTTTCATTGCAATCATGTATATCTCATCCCTACCACCCTATTCATGCAAATGATAAAAGATAGTCATTAAGGCATATAAAGTATGGTCGCCCACCATCCGCCCTTTGCATTGTAGGAAAAATAAGATTTGAAAATTATTTTGGCATAGTTTGAAAAACACTACCACATTGAAGAATACGAACTAATTTTATGATAATTTTGAAAACTAGTATGAAATCCTTCAAGTAAGAAATAAAAATAAATATATATTCATGAAATATGCATATCACACAAGACTTATCACTTTAGATCCATAAAGCTCAAAATGTGCTTATGAAATAAAGTCATGAGTAAACATAAAAATGTGAGTATACAAGAATCATGTAAATGACATATTCATGAAAATAAACATGAAAATTGTCAAAATTAAAATTTTCATCAAAACTAAACAAGCTTCAAGGTATATGTATGTTTTATTAAAACTAAAAGTATACTAACATATCCCAACACAAACAAGTCCATAATAGAATTTTGCATAAAAGCAAATGACTCTAAGATATACATGTATATCTATTAGTTATAGACAAAATTGATATATACATGAAGCTAAACATTTTTTATGAAACATGTACAAAAATAGAGAAAACAAGTAAAGATGCAAGAATCGTCAAAACAAGGTTATACAAGTACATCCAATAGGTGGCTTATTAGTTGTACAAATGAGCAATAAAGTACAAACACATGATAAACAAATGTGGCTTATTAGTTGTACAAGTATAAATACAAGATTTAATAAAAATTTCATTTAAACATGTAATCAAAATATGAAGTGCAAAAACATAAATAAACACGATCATTAGATTAAATGCATGTGATTTAGAAATAGGATATACACAATAGCTAAACTATAGTAAAAACATAAAAAATATAAGTCCATATGAACATGAGTGAATCTCAAGGACTATCCATGTATATCACATGTCTTATAACATTGTATTTAACATAATGAGCATGAAAATCAGTAATGCTAAAATATCAATATTAATGCATAAACAAAATATGGAGTTAGAGATAGTTATCAAAACCAATGAACCAATCTCTAGGCCTTCAAACCATGGTGGTCCTTCCACCAAACATCCCTTGAAAATGATGCATCCAAAATATGATCTTTAGGCTCGAATCGCATCCACCATAAGCACAATACCCTCACGTCAAGTGAGAGCCCACACCTACATCAAATAAAGTAGAGGTGGCTTTTGGTACCCATATCTTTTTGGGTCCAAGGGGTTAGCACTTTTTCTAACCCAAACAAAGTTATTTGTAAAATTTGAAATATTTATTCTATTATAACAAAAATTTTGTAAAGTGGCTCGTACGTCCACAATGTATACAAGTATACACATGAGCATACATAAAATCATGTGTGTGAGCATGATGAGCATGTATATGCCGTGAAGGGTGTACATGAATATGTGGTGCATGTTTCTTGCGAAATATGGATTCCAACCGCGTGTGGTTCATGGCACAATGGCTCAAAAGTGGAGCCCAAATAATCTACATTATTCTTCAAAATACAAATATCATTTTCAATGGTTGAAGAAGAAGTGGAATATGCATCATGTTTATCGATAGAAGATGAATCTACAGTAACATGACAAACATGAAAATCAAAATTATTTTTCAAAGAAATATTTTCATTTGAAATAAAATCTAATTCTTTTGAAATTAAAGCAATTTTATTTTTCAAAGAATCGTTCTCTTTTAAAACAAAATCAAGTTTTGAAGATAAAACCGCATTTTTCTTCAAAACTTGATCAAACTCATTTTATTTTTCAAATTTTATTTTAATTTAAAGTAAGGTCAAGTTGAACTTTCAATGAGTCCCTCTAATTTGAAATCTCAACTCTTTCTTGCAAAACCTAATCAAGTTTTGAAAATAAATTTTATTATTTTATTTTAATTTAAAACTCTTACTTTTCAAAGCTTTGTACTTTGAGAGCAAGCTTTCACAAAACAATGAAAGTTTTTTATTTAAAGCACGGGCATCCATAGAATTAACATCACATGAAAAACTAGCACTATAATTTAGTTGAGTGTCCGATTTTACCTCAAGGGAGTCAATCTCTTGGACCATGAAGCAAGCTTTGTTGGACTCATCTCCACTAGATTTTTTCTCCAAAACATGTGTCGTTTATACCTTGAAAGAAGTCAATGTGTTCCACACTGCAAAAATAGAATCACAATGAGAAACAATAGAAAGATCATCTTTACTTAGTGTGTGCCTAAGTGCCACTAAGGCTTGTGTATTAGCCTCAATGTACTTGTCATTACCAAGATAGAATTTCTTGATAGTGGCAAGATAAACATGCAATCCTAGAGTTTTAAGATATGCACTCATCTAAAACTTTCACATATCGATATTGAAAACATCATACATGGGAAGAGCAAGAAAATCCATGAGTGTATAAACAATATGTGTGCAAATAAAAATCTAGATTAGCTATCCGAAAATTTCACTCCTAGATGGTTAAACCAAATATCAGGAGCGTAAACTCTGATACCAATTGAAATACATATAGAGGGGGTGAATAAGTGTACTTACTAATCTAGGACAAATGATGCGGAATTTAAAACTTAATTGTAAACACACTATGTGTAACCAAAAGTGAGCCATAATTCCCCGTGAAGGGCTCTGGAACTTCTCCTCTAGATTAAGAGTTGAGGTGCTTTAATAAGCTCTCTTGGTTGAACACAAGTGTGGGCACACAAACAACTAACATATGAATATGAACAATGTAAAGCAATGCAAGATATAAAGAGAGATAGAGTTGAGAGATGGTAGATCAAATGCAAACACCAAGATATGTTTCGAGGTTCGAGCCACTGCTCTACGTCCTCGCCTTCACACAGAAAGATTTTCACTACGTCTACACAGGACCTTCCACAAAGGGACCTCCACCGAGAAATAATATAACTCTACACCGGGAGTACACAACTCCTCTCTTTAACACAAACCTCTACACAAGAGGTGGATACCTAACCAAGCACAAAGCAAAGGAAAATACACTTGGTGATCACAAAGATCACAAACAATCTCTCTTGGTGATCTTAAAAGATCACAAACAAATTTTCTCACAAAAACAAGATCATATAAATAGGTATAGAATTGATAGCTCAAGTGTGAGAAAATAAAGTGTTTTGAAAAGAAAACATAAAGAAAACACTTGAGAAAAATTCTAGATAAGATATAGAAATTTTGGACAAGAACTAGAATCCCGAAACTTGTTTTCTTTTTATTTTCCAAAAAATTTGAAACAAAATAAAGATAGAGATTTTTAGCACTAAAACTTGTTTTTAAAACTTATTGAAAACACTTGAGAAGATGGAAAGAATTGTTGTTAAAATTCTTAATTCAAACTGGCCTCAAAGAACCCATATTTATAGGTCTAAAAAGATAGTCGTTATGGTCCAAATCAGGTCAAAACTTACCTGTCGGTCGACCGGCCAACGATCAGATTTCTGACCGTTGATCGGTCGACCAGCCGGTCGACTGCCCCAAGGCAATTTGCCTGTCAGTCAACCGCCTGGTCGACCAAGGCCAGAATCAGAGAGTGAACTCTCTGATCGGTTGACCGTGTGGTCGACCAGGGCCAGATCCAGAAAGCAAGCTCTCTGGACCGGTCGACCGACTGGTCGACCGGCCCATAGGCCAAGGCAAGTTGTGCACGTCTATGCATATCGGTCGACCGCCCGGTCGACCAAGTTCTGATCCGATCGACCAGTGGATCGACCGCCAGAGGTCTCAGGCTGGGTTTTTTTTTAGGTTTGCAAACTTGGTCTTTTTAATACCTATAAAATCCCATAAAATCATATAAAATCCATAAAAATAAGTTCTTATAAATATTTAAAGAACAAATATGTGTGACTAAACTTCAACACATATTTCAAATAATCTGAACTATTTTGAGGCATAATATTATAGCTTTAAACCAAAAATGGTATTTTTCAAAACTTGAATTTTGAAATGAAAGTCCGTTTTCTCTCCAAACTTGTATAAATACAAAAACATGATATAGAAATACTTTTGAAGCATATTGTGTATGGGTAGAATCTAATACACATATAAAAGTTATATCTATATTTTTGACAATAAATCCAAAACTAAGTTTTGTTAAAAATAAAACTTGAAACCATGAACTAGATATACATCAAAGTAAGTTTTTAGACAATATGAACTAAACAATGTATATGGATGAATCCACTATACATATAAACCATGTAAACTTCTTTTGATTCTATCTATTCATGAAAACGATAAATGTATACTTGAAAATTCAAAACTGGTTAAATCGAAAACAAAACTATTTAAACTTGTGTATGTGTGAACTTGAGCATATCAATACTAGTCTATCTTTATACAAGATCTAAAAATAAAACTAAACTAAACAAACCGAAGTCTTCTTGTAGAACTCTTTTTCCAAGTCGACTTGATCCAAACACGATCCAAATCAGTTTGACTCCAACCGAGTGCTGGATGCTATCGTGACGCGAGCTCTTGAATCAATACTTGTTTGCTTCAACATTTTGACTATGAGTCTCTTGTTGAAGTCAATTACTACTAATATCTTGATCAATATCTGAAACTTATTAAACACAAGATCATTAGTAAACTAACCTTCATAAGTTAGTCATTATCAAAACTAAGGTGAAAGGCCTCTGGGCCAACAGATGTTTAGTAATCTAGATGCATTATCGTCCCTTTAAATTGAATACCTGTTTTGATACCTCACCCGTGATTAGAACATAAAACAAAATACGAGATAGACTTGTATCCTTTCAAAAGGATTTGATCCCGGATCCTTCCCACTCAAATTCAACCCTCCAACATTCGAATACAAGATTCACTCCGTTGAAGTTGATTTATACTATTTCAAGTATCTATAAACCAAAATTAAGTGTTTTAAATACTTTTTGCCCATCCATCAAGTAGGGGAAAAACGGACGGCCTAAATAGTGAGTTGGTTAGTTTAACGGTGTAGAACATTTGAAATCTAACAAAAATTAGTTTATAGGGGTTTTTAAATGTTTAGATCATAATGAAATGGCCGGATCGAGAATTTGTATGTCTAAAGACATAGATCTAACCAACTCACTACTTTCGGCCGTCCATTTTGCGTCGCTTGATGGATGGGCAAAAAGTATTTAAAACACTTGATTTTTGGTTTATAGATACTTGAAATAGTATAGATCAACTTCAACGGAGTGGATCTTGTATTAGAATGTTGGAGGGTTGATTTTGAGTGAGAAGGATCCGGGATCAAATCCTTTTGAAAGGATACAAGTCTATCTCAACAAAATACTTCATAGTTTTTGTTATGTTTCCTTGCATTATTGAAATTTCGTAAAGTAGAAATGCACTAAATGGTTATGTGAGCTTTTATTTTCCCTGTCAGATTGCTAACCTTTTTTGTATTAGTGATACATTTCTCTTTTGTCTATATTCTTTATTTCTACTCTTTCTGTTTCTTTTATTCTTTTACAAAAACAATTACAGAGACCTTCTTTAGTTGTACCACACCTCATTTGTCTATTTCATCCTCTTATAATATAAGCAAAAGTTACTATGTGCAAGGTGTTGGGTGGTATGACACGCCTCAGATTATGAGAATGAGATTACAATATTTGATTTTAGTTGAAAATGGTCAATTTAAGAGTTGAAGCAAAGGTTATTAGCAATGAGCGAGAAAAGAGTTATTCATGGTCTTATCCTATGTTCTTACTTCTGAATTTTAGAATATTTAAAGTTTTTATAATATTGATATATTACTTCTATCAGAGTTTCAGAAGAAGAGATTTTTCATATTTTTATTGATGTGGACATGCCCGAAATAGATAAGCACAGTTGCATAATAAGAAAACTTTTAATCCTAATAAAAATATTTCTCAATAATATGAGAAGGTGGACTCCTAATAACTATAAAAGCTTGACTCCTAGTAGCATATAGAAATATGACTCCTAATATGATAACTAAAATATGACTCCTAATAAGTAACTATAATAATCAAAGATTTTAACACTCGCTCTCAAGTTGGAGCTTAGATGTCAATCACGCCCAACTTATTACAAATACTAGTAGAATATATCTTGAATAAAGTTTTCACACTGCTGTCACATTGCTGATTTGATGTCACACTGTTGATTTCATGCTAGAGTATTAATGAGGACAATACTAATTCCGCGCTGCTGAAACATTGATGTCAATGTTGAAGTTGTCAATCAAAAGGTGAAGATCGCTTAATCCTTGGATATAGTTAAGATTTTAGAGCTTTCCAAATTCAGTAAAAGTAGATGTTTTGGAGATCCTCAAACTCAATAGATGTGACGGTTTTGTAAATCCTCAAACGCAGTAGGAGGGGTTTTGAAAGATCATCAAACTCAGTCAGCATAAAAGAAGGTTTTGAAAAATCCTCAAATTCAGTCATAGTATAAAATGAATTTATGAGAGATTCTCAAACTCAGTACAGATTTTGAAAGATTCCTCAAACGCAACAGAGTAAATATCAAGAAACATACGCACAGACTTTACCACAAGCAAATAATTCTTTCCCTTAAGTTTGGTTGGAGAAATAAGTGTAGATGGCACAGTACGAGCAATAAATAATTACAGTTGACTCAACAGATATGATAAAAAGCAACAGAAACCTCAACAGTAGATGATAGAAATCATATACACTGTCGTTGTTATTGTGGAGATGATTGGAGATGATCAGAGACAATGTTAAGGCAGTGGGAAACAGAACAGAGTGTCGGCAAGTGCTGCAGAGGTGATTGGTGTTAATCTCACATTAAGGTGGCCCAATAACCTTGGTTAATTATCATTGGATTCCTAATTAAAGTTAACTGATATAATAGATGCCCATATTAAAAGTCACATTTATATAGTTTATATAATCTCTTGAGATATAAGGGCACCATGATGGATGGTTTTATTTCAAGGGTTTATTTGCAAATGTGTGACCCACTTTTCTCCTCCTGAAAAGAAATACAAAACGATCGCTCTTTTTGAGAAACCCATCGGTAAAAGATTTTCTGAAGGTTTTGTGAAAGGAAAAAGGAGACAGAGAAAAGTAGGTTATTTGCATTAGGGTTTGCAGGATCAAAGGAAGGAATAGAGATCTTCTTCAACCTTCTTCAATGGCTTCAGGTATGGGAATTAAAGTATATGTGTTTTTGATTCTATATTCAATTCTTGAGATGATTGATTCTTGATTCATGGCTGTTAATCCGCATAATAGTTGCCACTAATTCTTACATTTGGTATCAGAGCCGTGTTAAGAATCATATACATCTTGGATTAAGGATTATGGTAAATTAGGGTTTTTGATTGACAATTCATAGAAATCAATTTTGATCCTTTAATTGTGGAATTAATAGAGGATTACATAACCCTAATATCCTGTTCATACTCCTCTAATTGTACAATCAATTGAGATCAAAATTCAGGAATTAGAAACCCTAATTCTTCCCTAATTTTGGATTAAATCGATTAAGTAGGAACTGCCTTTGATAACTGCTTCGTCGATTATTAGTCGACTAGCCCGAAACACTAGTCGACTAATTCCCTTTTCCAGAAAGTTAAAAGTCTCTGTTTCGATACAGTAGTCGACTTAAAATTTAGTTGACATTTTGATTAGTCGACTAATTAGGGTATAGTCGACTAATCAATTTGCCCAAGTCGACTAACAGAGTGACCCGAAAGTTAAGAGGTCTCTGTTGACTTCAGGAGTCGACTAATAATATGTGAAGTCGACTGATAAAATTTGTAGTCGACTAATTATAGGGTATAGTCGACTAACTTTTCCTTGCCCTAGTCGACTAGACCTAAATGTGTAGTCGACTTGACTTGACTCAAGTCGACTAGTCTTTCCTTATAGTCGACTTGACTTGACCCAAGTCGATTAGTCTTTCCTTGTAGTCGACTAATGGTTGTTTATAATCAATCATTAAAGTATGTTACACATTTAAGTTATTGTGTTAATATTGATTGATGTTGGTCAAGTAATAGAATTGAAGTATTATAGTATTACTCAAATAAAAGATTAGAAAATATTATTGGTTAGTTTTGTATTCATATGGTTTATTGATTTAAGTAGTTGCCAAGTGACCTATATTAGTAAGCCTTATGAATATACAACTACATAAAAGACTTGTCAATGTAAGTGAAATTAAAGACAATAATACTCTCGATGGCGGTTCTAGTTAGGAGATTGGGACTGGCCCAAAGGAAAGTCTCTTTCAAATAATTATGAACCGGGGTAGAGTAGTGTATTTATGCAACTTAGTGGTGTAGAAGTGGATACCCAAAGGTAACATGACTTACTGTCTAAGTAGCATAAATTATGTTAGACCTACATAGATGATAAAAGAGTCTCACCTAAAGAGTGAACACTAGATATGCTTAGGTTTCGCCCAAAGGAGAAATCAAAGTGATATCAATAGTTCATCTTAATTAAATTTAAGGTTATTGTATTGATTCGTGGCCTAATGTGAGCAATGTCCTATTATGTTTCAGTGAACGTCCCTACTTTCCTTCACACTCATGCCACCAGCATTCCAGCCCTGGATGGTACTAACTTCTCTGAGTGGTTTGAGCATGTACAGTTTACACTGGGTGTTCTGGACCTAGACATGGCTCTATTAGTAGAGAACCTGATGAAGTGACTGCTGAAAGTACAGCAGAGCAGGTTAGCCATGCCAAAACTTGGGAAAGGTCGAATAGACTCAGTCTCATGTTCATAAAGATGACCATAGCCAATAACATCAAGACTTCACTCCCACATACTACTAGTGCATCTGAACTTTTATCTGCTGTAAGAGACCGATTTAAGTCTGCAGATAAGTCATTAGCTGGCACCCTTATGGCTGAACTTACCACCATGAAATATGATGGTAATAGAGGAGTTCAATAACACATTCTAAATATGACTGATAAGGCTGCTAAGTTAGGATCACTGGGTATGAAAGTGGATGAATCCTTCTTGGTACAGTTCATCCTCAACTCACTTCCTCCTCAGTTTGGGCCATTCAAGATTCACTACAACACTCATAAAGATAAGTGGAATTTGAATGAGCTAACTGGTATGTGTGTACAAGAGGAAGTGAGGCTGAGGCAAGAAGGGCATCACTCAGCATTGGCAGTAACTCAAGGAGGTATTCATAAGAAAGGTAATATGGAAGAGGTAAGAGATTTCCATCAAAGAAAGGGCATGACCATGGGGAAAGTAGCCAAGGTCATGGAAAGGTCTTCACTGTCAAGTGCTACTTCTGTGACAGAAAGGGACATGTGAAGAAGGACTGCAACAAGAGGAAAGTTTGGTTCGAAAAGAAAGGTATAAATCTTTCTTTTGTATGTTATGAATCAAATCTTGCTGAAGTACCTTCTAATACTTGGTGGATTGACTCTGGAGCCACAACTCACATAACTAATTCAATGCAGGGATTCCTTACAACCCGGAAACCGAAGGAAAGTGAGAGATTCGTCTTTATGGGGAACCGTCTCAAAGTGGAGGTCGAATATGTTGGTACTTATCGACTACTCTTGGAGACGGGACATCAGATGGATCTTGAAGATACTTTTTATGTACCTTTGATTTCTAGGAACTTAATGTCAATATCCAAATTAGATGTTTTTGGATATTCTGTTTTATTCAGTTGTGGAAACTCAGTTTAATGTATATTCAATTCCGGTTGGACATGGAATTTTATGTGATGGTTTATATAAAATTTCATTGAATGATGAGTTTGCACAATCTTTATTGTCTCTGCATTCGAATGTTGGTATTAAACGTGGCTTAATAAATGAAAAATCCTCTATCTTGTGGCATAGGAGACTGGGGCATATCTCCAGGGATAGAATTGAAAGATTGGTGAAGAATGGGATTTTGGATAACTTAGACTTCACTGATTTTGGTGTGTGTGTGGATTGCATAAAAGAAAAGCAAACCAAACACACTAAGAAAGGTGCCACAAGAAGTAAAGAACTCCTTGAAATAATTCATACAGATATTTGCGGACCACTCTCCATTCCATGTTTTACGGGAGAGAGATATTTCATTACCTTTATAGATGATCTGTCACGTTATGGTTATGTGTATCTAATTAATGAAAGGTCTCAGGCTGTTGACATCCTTGAGGTGTTCATTACAGAAGTCGAGAGACAATTAGATAGAAAGGTTAAAATCATAAGATCAGATCGAGGTGGTGAATTTTATGGTAGATATGATGAGTTAGGACAACATCCTGGCCCATTTGCCAAATTTTTAGAAAAGTGTGGTATTTGTGCTCATACACAATGCCAGGTACGCCTCAGCAGAATGGTGTTGCTGAAAGGCGAAACCGAACTCTTATGGATATGGTTAGGAGCATGATGAGCTTCTCTAATGTACCCATTTCATTATGAAATGAAGCCTTAAAGACTGCTATGTATATCTTGAACAGGGTTCCTAGTAAGGCAGTCCCAACAACTCCTTTCGAGTTGTGGACTGGTAGGAAACCCAGTTTAAGACATTTACATGTTTGGGGTTGTCCAGCAGAGGCTAGAATATATAATCCACAAGAAAAGAAATTAGACTTAAAAACAATATCTGGGTATTTCATTGGTTATCCAGATAAGTCTAGGGATATAAATTTTATTGCCCTAACCATAGTACAAGAATAGTTGAACTGGTAATGCCAGATTCCTGGAGAATGGTGAATTTAGTGGGAGTGATGAACCAAGAAAGGTAGATCTTGAAGTAGTAAGGGTAAATATCCCAATTACCTTTCCTTCAAGAGAAATTGTTGTCCCTCAGCTTGATCATCAAGTTGAGATACCAGAACAACATATTGATATTGGTTCACCACTCCATGAGGATATCGCCATTGAAATATTGTAGAACCACCACAACCGGTAGCTTTGAGAAGATCTCAAAGGGAAAGAAGATCTGCCATTTCAGATGATTATGTGGTGTATCTACAGGAATCTGATTATGATATTGGGATAAATAAAGATCCAGTTTCATTTTCACAAGCCATAGAATGCAATGATTCTAGTAAATGGATTGATGCTATGAATGATGAGTTGAAATCTATGGACCAAAACCAAGTCTGGGATCTCGTTGAATTGCCTGATAACTGTAAGAAAGTCGGGTGTAAATGGGTCTTTAAGACCAAGCGCGACTCTAAAGGCAATGTCGAACGATATAAGGCCAGACTTGTGGCTAAAGGTTTCACTCAGAAGGAAGGCATTGATTATAGAGAAACCTTCTCTCCAGTGTCAAAGAAGGACTCTCTTAGAATCATTATGGCACTTGTAGCTCATTATGATTTGGAGTTACATCAAATGGATGTGAAAACTGCTTTTCTGAATGGAGATTTGGATGAGGTAATTTACATGGAGCAACCTGAAGGGTTCGCAAATGAAGGTAAAGAACACTTGGCTTGCAAATTAAAGAAATCCATATACGGACTTAAACAAGCTTCCAGGCAATGGTATATAAAGTTTAATGATACCATTACATCTTTTGGATTTACAGAAAATACTGTTGATCAGTGTATATATCTAAAGATCAGTGGGAGCAAGTTTATATTTTTGGTTCTGTATGTGGATGATATCTTGTTAGCCAGTAGTGTATTATTGGTCTGCTGTATGAAACTAAAAGCTATCTTACCAAGAACTTTCAGATGGTTGATATGGGTGAGGCAGCTTATGTCATTGGCATAGAGATCTTCAGGGATAGATCTCGAGGATTGCTAGGACTGTCTCAGAAAGGTTATATCAACCGAGTCTTGGAAAGATTTCATATGGAAATGTGTTCAGTCAGTCCTGCACCCATTCAGAAGGGTGACAAATTAAGTGGGAGCCAGTGTCCAAGAAATGACTTAGAAAAGGATCAAATGCAGAAAGTTCCGTATGCATCAGCTGTTGGGAGCTTGATGTATGCAAGCACTTGTACCAGGCCAGATATCAGTTTTGCTGTTGGGATGTTGGGAAGATACCAGAGCAATCCAGGAATGGAGCACTGGAAATTAGCTAAGAAGGTTATGCGGTATCTTCAAGGGACGAAGGACCATATGCTCACATATAGGAGATCAGATCAGTTGGAGGTGATCGGCTACTCGGACTCAGATTTTGGAGTTGCCCAGATAGCAGGAAGTCTACCTCAGGATTTATTTTCTTGCTAGCAGGTGGGGTAATCTCGTGGAAGAGTGTAAAGCAGTCTATCATTGCTTCATCCACGATGGAGGCTGAGTTCATAGCTTGTTTTGAGGCCACAAATCATGCATTATGGTTAAGGAATTTATCTCAGCACTTGGTGTAGTTGACTCTATTGCCAGGCCGCTGAAGATATATTGTGACAATACAGCAGCCGTTTTCTCTCTAAGAATGGTAAGTACTCTAATGGTTCTAGACACATAGAACTGAAGTACTTGGTGGTTAGAGAAAGAATTGAGAAACAGAAAGTGTCAATTGAAAGTATAAGTACCACTTTAATGGTTGCTGATCCAATGACAAAGGGATTGCCTCCAAAGACATTCAAGGAACATGTTGTTAGAATGGGTCTTTTGGACAATCTGTAAATGTATATTTTGGTACTTATGTAATTGACATTATTGCGCAATAAAAGGTTGTTTCTGTGTTTCCTGTTATCCAATTATGTGTGCACATATTTTGTATGGATGTATGTTAAACAGGAAATGTCTTTACAAGACAATTACAGGGGTCATTATGGTTATGGACTCAATTAGTAAGGGTTATCAATGTTGTGGTACATAGAAGGGAGTATGACGTGGATGTTGTATAACCGGTATGACTCGCATTGGTGGTCCAAGCTAATTGCAGTATTACAGTATTTCATATTGGGCTTATCAGTTGTTGTTTTTTAAAATTCGTGATCACGTGTCAAGGTTTTTCGGTATGGAATCCAATAGAGTCAAAAATGATTTACAAATGAGTCATTTCTTTTATTTGTTTTCTAAAGTTTTAACCTAATCGGTTAATGGTCCAAGTGGGAGAATGTTAATCTCAAATTAAGGTGGCCCAATAACCTTGGTTAATTATCATTGGATTCCTAATTAAAGTTAACTGATATAATAGATGCCCATATTAAAGTCACATTTATATAGTTTATATAATCTCTTGAGATATAAGGGTACCATGATGGATGGTTTTATTTCAAGGGTTTATTTGCAAATGTGTGACCCATTTTTCTCCTCTTGAAAAGAAATACAAAACGATCGCTCTTTTTGAGAAACCCATCGGTAAAAGATTTTCTGAAGGTTTTGTGAAAGGAAAAAGGAGACAGAGAAAAGCAGGTTATTTGCATTAGGGTTTGCAGGATCAAAGGAAGGAATAGAGATCTTCTTCAACCTTCTTCAATGGCTTCAGGTATGGGAATTAAAGTATATGTGTTTTTGATTCTATATTCAATTCTTGAGATGATTGATTCTTGATTCATGGCTGTTAATCCGCATAATAGTTGCCACTAATTCTTACAATTGGAAACAAAAAACTCAGTTGGCAAGACTTTGAATCGTGTAAAAATAATGTCAATTAGGGTTTGTGATAATCGTGGCTAATTAGCGATCAGTTAGTAAGGAGATTATGGAGAGGCACTTTTGTTTGAGGATTTTTTTTTTTTTAGATGAACAGTACATCATACTGTTCATGGCACTGTTCACAATGAACAGTACCCGCGTACTGTTCACATGAACAAAAAAAAAATTTGTTTGAGACGAAGGCAAGAAAAGTTAGGATAACGATTTTTGAAGACTAAGAGAATAGAGTTAGTATTTTTGCTCTGGAATAAGTTTCTAGAAAACTTAGATAGCTCCTTGTATGATGTAGAGGGGGTCACCTCAAACTATTTCACTTTTACCCCTCTTACCAAGTGTCACATGTAGAACTGTGGAACCACGTTGTATTGTTGAACCAATACGTAATATCATTAAAAAGAAGAAAAAAAAAGGGATATCAAATTCTGGGAAGCTGAATGTTTTAATATCAATCCAAAAAACAAGAAGGTTCATTGTCAATCTGAGATAGGGACAAACTTAGATGCTACTGGTGAATTTGCACTAGACTATGACTACAGCTTCTGTTTATTTTTGTTTTTGACCTGTGTTATTTACATATTGTTGAATTGAGATTTGAAACAACTTATTTAGAGATAAAGAGAGGGTTAGAGCCAAAATTCCATTTAAACTGAATGTTAGGCCACTCAGTTAGAAGATCTGCTAAGTTAATCTACATCATTTTAAATTGCCTAAAAACCAAAACTCAAGTATTTGATCTAACACTTAAAATCCTATGCCGTTGCACTAACTCACACACTCTTTGTTCTATCCATTTTCTACTTCCTTTCATGGTAAACAACCTAGAAACACTTCATTTTTTTGTTTTTACACACTTTAGATCAATTTTTTTAATAGAATGGATCTTCGATTTGAATAGCCTAATAATGAGCGTGAATGAAATTATTCGACTTCAGATCCTTCCAAAAGCAACCAAGCCGCATATGCCCTTTTTGTAATGTATATTATTATGTCATACAGTTTAGATCGTGTCTTGTGCATTTTGTGTCATTTGTTCTTTTAATAATCCTTCGTCATTTCACCTTTTTTTGTGCCCCCATATCAGGTATATGGAAGTACTCTAAGAGTGAAGGGTATCATGATAATGGGATTCGTGTTAGGGTCTGTTTGGTTGTCATAATTGACCGTAATTCGTAAGTCGTAATTAGTAAAATTTTTTATAGTTATAAATGAGTTACATGCATGTAAATTTTACAGTATTTGATAGGTAATATAAAATTGTAAGTGAAAAAGTGTATTATATTTTACGGCGTTTGGTTGTCATAATGTGTAAATCATAAGTGAAAAAGTTGAGCACAAAATTAACTATTTGATGATTTAAAATTTTTTAATATTGCAAATAAATATTAAAAATGCTAAATATTAAAAAAATTAATATTAACATAAAAAAATAATACAAATTTTGCATGACCACAAAATTAACTGTAACTAGACTGTAAGTGAGTGGTAATTGGTTGCAAGTGAGTGGTATAGTTGAGTTGCGTAAGTCTTTTATGACTTACGATTCAAACAAATACCGTAGTTGTAATTGGGTTGTAAATCATTTATGAATTACGAACTTTTATACCTTTTACGACGAAACAAACAGACCCACCCTTAGTGAGAAGGCAAGGAAATATGCAATAGTCAAAGAACTCGACGTTCCGGTCAGTCTCAAGGATGGAACCATCGTTCTCCAATTCGATACCCGATTTCAGAACGGCCGAGGATGCAGGATGGACTTAATCAGAAGTTCGACGATGAGTCTCCCTACTCCATCATGTTCGGCCCCGACAAATGTGGGCACACGAACAAGGTCCATTCCATCTTCGAGACAAAGAATCCCGAAGCTGGGGCTCATGTCGAGCATCATCTTAGATCCCCGCCATCTGTACCATCTGACAGGCTCTCTCATGTCTACACTGCTATCACGAAACCTGATAACGAGCTGCGTATCTGGATTGATGGAGAGGAGAAGAAGGAAGCAAATTTTTTGTCTGACGATGATTTTGATCCGGCACTTTGGCCTCCAAAAACCATTCCTGACCCGACTCAGGGAAAACCGAAGGACTGGGATGAGAGAGCCAAGATTGCGGAGTAAGGCCTGATGAATGGGATGAGGATGCACCAATGGAGATTGAGGATGCCGAGGCTGTCAAGCCTGCAGGTTGGCTCGACAATGAGATGATCCTGAAGCCAAGAAACCCGATGACTGGGAGGATGAAGAGGATAGAGAATGGGAGGCACCCAAGACTGAGAATCCAGATTGTGTGGAAGGGCCCGGATGTGGAGAGTGGAAGAGGCCGATGAAGAGGAATCCGGCTTACAAGGGAAAATGGTGCCCGGACTACAAGGGTCTCTGGAAGCCACAGAAGATTTCAATCCGAACTATTTTGAGCTCTTCGAGCCTATTTCTGCGATTGGAATTGAGATCTGGACGATGCAGTATGCTATCGTGTTTGATAACATCTTGATAGCCAGCAATGAGAAGATTGCGGAGTCGTACAGGGAGAGTACTTGGAAATCAAAGTACAATGCCCGAAAAAAAAGCAGATGGCTGAAGGAGGAGGTGATGGTCGTAAGAGTGTGCTTCAAATCTTCCAGGTCTGTGTGAACTTTATCATGTAGTTCCTTTGAGAAAGAAAAGGAAATTGCCGTACAGTTATTTAATTCTTAGTTTTTTGCAGTCAGTATCTTCTTCACAAAACTATTGCCAATTGCAGAAGAATGTGTTTGATGCTCTATGTACGGTAGCAAACATTCCTTTGCTGGAGGCCATACAAGACCAAGATCACTGTAAGCTGCAAGACCTGTCCTTTTTAGAAATGAGGCGCGCGCACATACAAAAGCTAAATAACACGCGCACGATGTGTAATATTTTTCCAAGTCTTTCAAATTATACTCAATCAAGAGCTATGATTTGCTTTGAACTAATACTGGTACAGCTTTTATAGTCGTACGTTTGTACGAGGAAAATGATTATAAACTATCCTTGTAGGAAACTTTTGTGCTATGACAGTCAGGAGTATGAAGTTCGTGTCCAAACACTAGGAGCTCAGAAAAATACAACAAGATAATAATAGAGGGCAGGTTTGAACTGGGAATTGTGACGATATTATGAAACGAATATAACCAACACAAATGGTTTATGGCAACTTCTGTGTCTTCTCAAATAGTGAAGGCTATACAACAAAGAGACAACTGATATTAATCAACCAGAATCCACCTGAACAATGAATGAACCAGTCTCCAAATTCCCACTTCAAGTTCAAATTCTCTTTCTCCTCTACTGTGCATGGGTGAATTGATGTCTTTGTTTACATCTGTACTCGTAGCTGACAGATGATGGGAATCCAGCCTCAATAGAAAAAAGACTCCAGGCTACTCAGATAGATTCTACTGCTTGAGATCTTCAGAACTTATTGCTTCAGGGCCTGGATTGTGCTGGAGCAATTTTCCTTTTATGTGCAGATTTAACTGCCAGTTGGAACAAGGAAAACTACAAATTAAAGACTTGGGGCCTAAGCTCAGGACAAGTTTCAAATCCAAAGTTAATAATTTGCATGTTAGCAAATATATAATTACAAGATTCAACTAAACAGTGAATCTAGGCTAGAACAAGAAGTTGATTAATTCACTCTTAAAATTATATGCCTCTCTCTCTCTCTCTCTCTCTCTCTCTCACACACACACATTGTGTGTGTGTATATATCCTTAATGCCATATATGTCAAAATAAAAATTGCAGAAACTCTTTAGAGTAATTTAGAAATTTCTACAAAAAATTATAAAGAAATAAATGCCCATATAACTTTAAAACACAGAGAAAATATTCAAGCTAATGCTTCTTTAAATACAATTTTTATAATACACACATACAGTTTTGTTTTAATGAAATTTCTATATTTCAAATTAAGACAGATAACTCTTTCCAAGAATTATTTATAAGTCAATCATTAAAAATTGTTTTTATTAATGATAACTATTTTTTTACTATTTATTTTACGTTTATCAAACAACAAAATTTAATGTCATATAAGATTCTAAGTAGGTTGAACAAGTATCATAAAAAAAAAATATCTTGATGATATAAACAGTGTCTAAAAAGTGTCGCAAATGTACCCCTTTTTCTCAAATGTTCAACAATGTCCCTGTCAGAAACTAGTTTCCCCATAAATGAATGTCCCACCCATACATAAAATGTTTAGGTAACTATGATACTAATACTCCACCAAATTAGCACTTAGCAAAGATTTGGAGAACACACAGCCCTTAATATAGATGGGTGTGCAAAAATAAGCTACATTAATAATAATATATTTCCTTGTTCACTTTTATATGGACCATTATTAACTGTTTTATAAATCTGCCATCTCATTTTGTCACCATAAATAAAGCATTATATTTAAAAAAACTATTTGTGCAACTAAATGAAAACTTGAATTTTTGAAGTGTTGGTTATGATATACAAAGCAACTAGTGTGTGCGCGCGCGCGCGCGCGCATCCCTACAACTATGAAAGCATCAATAAATTAGATGGTTTCTACAAATGCCTATGCGGTTTTACCTTACTGTGTACTTGTGTCTTGTTCTCATCAACTTTCTCTTGACTTTTTACTCGTATTCTTTTTAGTTTTTCAAAGGTAATATTACCTGATTGATTATTGGATTTTGTAGTTTCGACTCTCGCAAGTGCTCCATGTTAATATTATTTTAAGCTTAGAACTTGAAACAATTTATTTTTTTATTATTTTCTCACTTTTTGAATCCAGAATGCAAAATACTTGACACTTGATAGTTACAGTAAGAGCTAAATCCATTTATTTTTCATCAAAGGATATTGCTGAATAATAGCCATTTTTTTTAAGGGACGTTGACTAAGTTGTTTGCAGCTCTTACACTGATATATATATATATATATATATATATATATATATATATATATATATATATATATATATATATATATATATATATATATAATGATTAGGGTACTGCATCACCATCTAATGATTAAGGTTGTTTTTTCTCTTTTCCTCCTTCCTAAAACATATCAAATTTCTATCTGTTTTTCTATTTCTTTTTTGAGAAAGAGAATTAAAGATGTTTTTTTAATATGAAAGATAAAGATATAAGCAAGTATCAGCTACATGATTATGTAAAATTAGGATCGCATATACAATAATATTTATACCAATTTGTTTATTTGTAAAAGAGTCCGCAACACCATACAACTACTAGGTCTGGCCATGGGGCCTGATAACCCGATCCAATCTAACCCGATTTTTCAGGTATAGATTCTTAAAATTGTATCTGCTTCTTAAGATAGATATAAAATAAGTTTAATTCCTCATTAGATATGAATTCTTAAGGATCCAAATCTGATAACCCAATAATTTGAATAAATAATTTTATAGCTCAGTTCACTCAGTTTCAATCTAAATGCCATATTATAAATTATGGAAATTATCATATTTGATCAAGAATATCTTTCAATTTATATTTGATTCTTAATGGAAAATGTCAAATTTTGGAAGAAAAAAATTGTTGGATTTAGACGATTCAAAACCTAAACTGAATCTGATAAATTATTTCGTGGGCTTAGATCCACTAGTAGATCCTACAAATGTATAAATGGATTCGCATGTGAATCTTGCAGGATCCAACCAAAATCCAACCTGCTGCACCCCTATATGCAATAATATTCATTAAGTTACTTCTATGCAAGGGCTTAAATAATTTTAGATCAACACTGCATATCTTTTTAAATGTATCTTATTAAAGTAAAATAGTAAAATGTATCTTATTAAATTATTGACATTTATTTTTAAGACCAATTTTTTATTTTGTTTCATGTGCATTTTGTTTTAGATCAACACTGCATACTCTTTTCCTAGCATATTTAAGCAGCAAAATTTTACAATACTTTTTGAGAGAATAAATTTCACAATACTGCCCATGAACTTTTGTGGTTTTCCCATAATATTACCACAAAATTCTTAAATCTCAAAATACCACAACAAACTATTTACCAAAACTCCTACTTAATTACCACTACTTAGCAGTCATTTGGAGGAAATCACATGCACATAACACAGTCATTTTTTGACTTAAGTGCCCTTTTCTTTTTTAAGAGAAAAAGGAAATACTTTTATTTGGTGTGTTTGTTCCTTTTTCTTTTTCCTCCCTCCCATCGCAACCCTCATCTATTCGATGAGGCGAGAGAAGAGGTGAAGTGGGATGGATGGAGGGGGGAAAGGTGAGTTAGGGGGGTGAATGGGAGTTGCGTAGTGGGCAGGGGCAAGGGGGAGACAGGATGGCGAGGAGAAGGCAACGGTGGGAAGGAGGAAAAGGAGGTGACAGTAAGCAGCAAAGGTGGGAAGGCAAGCGGCAGCGGTCGTTACAGAGAGGTGAGGAGACCTCTCTTTCGTCTTTCCTCTCTTTTTTTTTTTTATCTTGTTGGCGTGCTGAAATGTAAGGTGTACACTAAGTCAGTGTGAGAAATACAAAAGCTGGATATGCCACTTAGTAGTTTTAGTGGGGCTCGCATGTCAACCTCTTACAAGATAGGGTCATCTTACAACTGCCGTTTACATTGTTAAGGCATTAGAGGAGAAAATTGTGAAAGGGATAGTCAATGACATAATTTGGATATAAGAGGATTGTGACAATATTTAAGAAAACAATAAAAGTTATTGGTAAAGCAAGCAGCCTCCAATGACATTCATGAAAACCAAGATGACCGATGACCATGATCAACAATGAGTTCAAGGAAAAATACGAAGTAAAAAGTAAAAACTCAAAACTATGGCAGGCCTAGTCTGACAAGATCTTGGAGTCAGGTAGCGAGTTGATACTGTTTGAAGATCCCAGAATCTGCTATTACACAAGACTCAGACAAGCCGCCAAAACGTGATATGTCAAACTCTAGCGTTCCTAGCACCGTCTAAGACATGAAAGTTGGTCAAGATAGCATGCATGGGGCGGATTACGAAACAAAAACACCAGATCTAAGTGTGTAAACTGAATAAATAGGAAAGCAAAAATCCATATCAATACTATAAATGACTAGGAAACTTCTTTTAGAAACTAATTAAATATGAAATATTTTGAAAGACTAAAGATATTGTGGTTTAATACAGAATTCAAGGATATCAGCATTCATTCCATAAGTAAAAATCTTTTTCTTGCAAAAGAAGAAGGGGCAGAGAACATGAAGATGGTCAAAGCAAAAAACACCCCTTGTAAATTGTGTATGGATATATATCATTAAGATTATCTCAGAACTCTGTGCTAAAAACCCCGTGCAAATTTTGTGTCTTCAAATCATGTTTGCTTCATATCCAATCCAGAGTCGTCAAATCCCCATCACCAATGATCTAAACAAAACTCTCAGCTTTGATCTCCAATGACACTTCACATGATCAGCATAAGTTCGCCTCCTCTCTCTCAACAGGGATGGGACGCATTTGCCCATAATCATGATATTGCATAACTTTGTCCTTCTATGTATCAATGTCGACGAATTTGGATAAGGTTTATGATATCTATAAGCATTTGCAATGAGTGGTCTTGTTATAAACATCTCATGTTCTCTGCCATTTATTTATTTTGAGCCAAAAAGACTTCATACTTTATAGAATGCTACATTTTCTGTCTCCATAAACTAGAAAATCTTGGGTCTTTCTCCCAAATATTTAGTATTTAATTAGTTTCAAAAATATATAGATATCACAGTATTAACATAGATTTGTGATTCCCGATACACTCAATGTTTGCGTGTTGGGATCTGGCCGGTTTCTTTCATTAACGTCCAATAAATGTGCATATATTTACATTGTTATTGATAACTTGGCTGGACTTTGGTGTCTAAGGTGATATTTGAAAATCATTAAATCTGACATACCCTTTTGGCAACCCATCTGAGTCAGTATCTCTGTATTATCAAACTCCTCTAACATCACCAGCAGTGGCAACTCACCATCGAACTCTGAGGTCTAATCAAATTCCTCAGTAGTGTTACTGCTAATGGTCTCGGGAAGCTCGAGGCTCGGCCCAAAATTGGCTCCAAAGAAGCTCGAGCAAAATCGTCCAATAGCTTACCTGAACTAAGCTAGAACAAAAATCCAAGCTCGCTAAAATAAATAACAAGTTTAAGCATAGTGACAGTCGGCTGATGTTCAAGCTTGCCCAGTTAGATGCTCATATAGACTCTGGTTGGCTTAGATTCAAGCTGAACTCATCAAAACCCCAATAAGTTGAGATTGAGCTTTGGTCGAATCTATTTGAGTTTCTAAATGATCCCCAATAATATTTTAATTTGATGACTGACTAATACAATAATTTTTCTTTCTCAAAGAGAAGAAAAAAATTCCTGGTCTCATCTCTAAATTGCCACCACTTCAACCTTCAAGGTTCTCTCTTCAGTGCCAACCAATGCAAGGGCCTATACATACCTTCCCACATCAAATGTTTCCTGTGTTTCCTTTTAGTTCATCTTCATAATTATAGAATAAAAATAAGATGGATATTTTATGAATCATTTGGCAAAACAGAAAATACTCATCAATAAAATAAAAAATGTAGATTCTAGAATGCTTTCTTTCTACTACTACTTTTTTGTCGCCTTTTGTGGTTTCAAGCTGAAGTCAATCTAATCATGGATTTTATCATGCAGATTTATTCTTGTAAGTCTAAATTGATAAGTTTAATCTTCAAATCTTAATCATATCTGGTGAAATATAGTTTGCACATTAAACCAAAGTAGTGTTATTTAGAGTGTAAATGGAGAACTCCGCTATAATTTTGTGGAATTTTTTGTGATCTCTTTAGCTTTCAGCCTTTCTTGCTATGTACAAACAGGGGCGGGACCAAGACCCCCCACCCAAAAAAAAAAAGGAAAAATTGAATGCTTCGTTAATTTTTCCATTAAAAGTAGATTTTCCTTTAATTAAACCTTCTATAAATAGTCCTTTGCAAAGTTTCTAACGTCATTTTTCCAATGAAAATTTAGTAAGGAAAGAATAGATTAACTAATGTATGATGCCAAATATCTGTCCATGCATATTCTATTAATCATATATGGAATAATAGGGCATACATACCTTATATAAAAGATTTAATTGGTAACAAAGTCCATGGAACATGAGCTACAAAAAAGTTACCATGCCAAATAAGTAATACTCTTGATTTGACAAACTAGTTATATTTATCCATGGAAAAAATAGTAAAAGTAGCAATGAAATTGATTCTTAACTTTTGAAAATTTTATAATTCTATATGATTTATTTTAGCACGCCCCGCCAAAAAAAACAATTACGGTCACACCGTTTACAAACCCAATTATGTATTTGAAAGTTTTGGCATTTAGTTGACTGCCTTCACGCTTCATAGTCTTGAGCAATATCTGCAGGACCAGACTGCTCATGTCGAGGAGTGCAGTTATTTTAAACCCCAAAAAGTGATAAGTAGACACATTAGTTAGTAGACACAGTAAATCAGTAAATAGACCCCCTTTCAAATTACCCTAAATGCCCTTATATTCTACACGTCCAATTAAAGTGCAAAAAAACCCAGTTTTACCTTTGAAATTAATTCCCCCACTCCCTCCATCTCAACCACAATTCCTCCCTCTCCATCTCCCACTTACTCCCTCTCCCGTCGATCTCCTGCCTCCCGCACAGCCTCCTCGTAGCAATAGGCCCTGGCATGAGTTGATATATGTATAGAAATAGTTCACATCATTTCATATATAGTTATTTACTATTTTATAATTTCTAGTTAAACTTTCTAAAAGTTAATATAAATCTGTCTGTCAAGGGTGAAATGAAATCATTGTTTAACTTAAATAGTAAAAATATATTCTTAAAAAATTCATAACAACGTGTATTAAATCACAAATCAAATCAATGGGCGTGTATTTATGTAGACATAAAGTAGCATTCTTTTTGTTTAACAGTTTGCTAAATTCTTGTCTTTCATACTGATCCCCGCATCAAGTAGTGTTTTAAATAGTTCAATTCAGATTAGAAAAAATCTAGATCCGGGTCTAGATGACATGCTTTATTCAAGTAAAGCATGCCTGTGATTTTGAGTATATCACACATACACACATTTGGATCAAAAACTGGCAGGAAAGATCTGATTTTGGGTGATTTAATAGTCAAACGCTTCAGATCCGGGTTGACCTCAGAAATGAGTTCAATTACGACTACTTTATTCAACAAAAATATCAACAAGTAGAATACATAATAAGAATTAATAACTTGAAGTGTTATAAAACAAAGTTTTAGCATTTATTTGAAAATGAAAAAGTAGGAAATAAAATTCCAATTTACAACAGAGAAAATCTGCAGCCCATAGATAGAACCATCAAGCATCAATGATTAAACACTAATTTGAAAGCTGGCACAAATAACGCATCCAATCCGCGCATGAATGTTAGCGAACAGTCAAAAAGGAGAGGATAAAGGACCTCTAAAAAGTATCAGTTTTCATAGTTACCATTAATGCAAGTGATTATGTAAGACTAAATTAGAAAATAAATTTCATATAATGCCACCTTGAAGTTTTAAATAACAAACTAATAATGAAAGAAGCAAGCTTTATAACAAAATATTAGTAATACTTGCGGGATAACGTGCCTGGCCTCTTTGCAGTTAAAGTATGTTTCTCACGGGCCTACAGATTCACTGGTTATGGAGGACACCTTCTCCCCTGCACATTCCCTATAAGGTCGCTTTCTCATCGGCATTCCAACTGATTGAAGTGCATCATACGGATGTCGCAGAGAAAATACATGTATTCTTGATCACCTCAAGAGCAATTTCAGTGGATGAGCAAAAATCTCGCTAATCTGTTAATAGAGATAAATAATAATATAATAAACTACAAATAAGAAATAAAGGGAACTATCAGTTCACTGCAAGTCACTGCTAGTCACTGTTTCCAATGAAAGTGGATGATTCTTTTAAGGGGTGAGTCTAAAATTTTTAGGGTTTATGAGTTAACTAATAGAGAGAGTTTTGAGGTTGAAAAAAAAATAATGTTACAGGGGTTGAGTGTGCTTACTAATTACATGAGTATACCAACTAATTGTTGTAGTAAAGTTGTAATATTTTAAAAGTTAATTTTATATTTTTAGACTTTTCATTTGAGGGTAAACCTGTCCAAGAAAATCTTAACTTATATTTTGGGGCTACTTATTACTTCTTTGGGTTTAAATAACCGCACTCCATGTCGAGCTATTAAGCTTATCATTGTTTCTATGTATTCAGTGTTAGTTACCGAGTAACATTTTCTCCTCATGTCTCACTAGAGATTTTTCTCATATTATTGAAATCTTTCCTGCTGCTCAAGATCATCAAAATGTAGGTGTCCATGGTGTGTGTAGCTTACAATTGGCTTTTTTACCTAGCCAACATAAGAATTTGGGGCACAACCACCATACAACTATGGAGAACTCCCTTAAATTACTCTGGTGAAATAAAAATGCTCCTTCTTAAATTTCTTGCATAAAACTCCTATGAAGAGAATAAATTTATCAATAATTTTTTGAGTCACTGCCAGTATAATCCTTCAGTGTGCTAGATTTTAATCGCCAAAGGGAAAAATATTAAATTAACAATTAAATTTATTGTCTTAGAGTTCAAACACTCATCACCTAACAAAAAATCATCACATGCAGAATTATTGACATCTTTTGCTATTAAATGTTCTAAAGAATTGAATCAGATGGATTTGAAAAATTCATTCTTTTAACAAATATATATTCTTCAAATATATATAGCTTCGAAACAAGCATGACTAAAGTGTAGATGCCCTGAAGAAAGATATATAAATATATTTCATTAGAATTGAGTAAAATAATTTATTCACGAAAACAAATCAGCATCAAATTTTGAAAGAAAAAAATGTTCAGTCTTTAACTAGCTATCACTTTAATACTCAATTTTTTATTGCATTGGATAGGAA
Source organism: Agave tequilana (assembly GCA_038442645.1). Lineage (NCBI taxonomy): Eukaryota > Viridiplantae > Streptophyta > Magnoliopsida > Asparagales > Asparagaceae > Agave > Agave tequilana. The sequence continues at coordinate 81,718 of JAVJIF010022135.1, forward strand.
AAATTATGGAATCACACACACACACACACAGAGTCCGTAATGGGCTGCAAAGAAATCGCACTGACCTACTAATCAGAAACCAAATCCTAGAAGACAATGAAGAAACCAAACCCCTAGATATTTTCGTTCTTGATGAAACACTGGATGGTGTTCTTTAGCGATTCCAAAAGGCTTCAAATTGGGTTTAGGTTCCTGTTTGGATTGGGTTAGGAGAGGGAAAAGTTCAAAGAGATGATATAGCCATGCGGAGGCGAGGAAAGAGAACACACCCTTCAAAATCCTAGCTGAATTATACATCTCTCCGGAACCTCTAAGAGCACAAGGGGCATACTCCATTTCATCTCCTATACAATCTCATGTACAAGTCTTAATCCAAGTTTATTATTTGTCAGGTCTTTAATGTAAATGCTGTAATCACAACCACTTCACAGATTTCCCCTAATTTCATTCTGACATTCTACTAATTGTTTTCAAAAAGGTGCATCAGTTCGAATTAGGAGGTTCCTTAGGGGCTGTTTGGTTGCAAGGAAGTGGACGGAAGTAAGAAAATAGGGAAGTATAATTGCTCAGTTCCCTATCTATCCAAACACCGGAAAAGGAAAATAAGAAAACTCCTTTTCCTTTTCTCTTTTCTCTTTTACACAATCATTTCCTCACTTCCAGAGTGCTACAGTTAATTTTGTGGTCATGTAAATCTCATTTGTAATAAGTTGTAGCACAAAACAGTTAATTTTTTGATCATGTAAATCTCACTTGCATTCTAATTACAGTCCATTTTTTATTTTTCTTAATTAATTTTTATTTTAATATTATTTTACGGTTAACTTTGTAGTCAACTTTTCCACTTTCACTTTCACATTACCATCCAAACACCAGAAAAGACAAAACATTTTCCAAATCACACTTCCCAACAACATCCAAACACCGGAAAACTTACTAACCAATTCCCAAGTTCCAAAGGGAATTATTACTACTTCCTCAATTCCTCACTTCCTCACTTCCACCCTTAACCAAACAGGCCCTTAGTTGAAAATTTAGTTGTCTTTCCCTCAAGTGGATTTTTCTGGTTATCGTCTATCAGAGTTCTTATCTTTTTATCTAATATTGGTTAGAACTATTTAATTTATTAATTTTTACTATAACAAGAAAGCAATTGAACTTGAGGTGGAAATGGATTAGAATAAGAACGCACACAACCCTCCTTGCAAATTACACACTGAAATGTTACTCTTTTGTAATCTTAATTATCCAGTTATATGTTTGGGTGCACACGCACTTAAAACCAAATATGAAAAGTTATTATTCCCCCTCTTCCTTTTTTTTCTGTCTAACAAAGGTGTATTAGCCTATTAGGTCCTAGGAAGATTTCAAAATTTTAATATAATGAAATTTTTATTGAAATCTATCTATGTCTAATTATATTCAAATCATAAGAAATCTACCCAAATCTATTCATATGTGGTGATTATGTTGATAGTAAATTCTCCCATCGCATTTTTTAAAGAATATATAGTAGAAGAAATACACTGGATAAATAGCTAGATAAATATGATATCGTATCAAAAACAAATAATATAAATAGTATAATAGTTCAATAGTATAAAAAAATATTTAAATAAATAAAATATAAATAGAATCAAAATCAATGTCAAATTAACATCCAAATTTAATTAGGATTTAAAAGACCATCAAATTAAAATCCAATGTGTTAATTATGTATCCTATCTAGCCATATTGAAAGCTACCAGGATCTTTATGAATAAAAGATCTCACCAGTTTATTCATATTCAATTATTTAGCCAATTCTAGATACCTGATTATCTATTCTCTTATTTTTTTATTTAGAACAAACACAGAAGATCAGTTGGAAAGATGGCTATGAAATTGTCTCAAATAAATAGTTTAAATAGTATGAAAAGAAAAACCAAAAACTGTAGATATTGCTACCTTTCAAATGGGTACACTGTATATGCACCCAAACTCCAGTTAGCTGATAGGTTCAACACACAAGAGCCCTGATTAGTAGATAGGTTTAACGTTCCCTTCAAAAACTACTCTTTACATTTTTAACAATGTTGTAGCAAACATAATATAAATTTGAAATATTGTTGCTGGCAACATTTTATGACTCTTTTCCCCTTTTTTATGAATAAAAATCATAGCTTGGGCTTGACTTTGAACTTCCCAGAACTCGCTCAGATCCTTCACCATCTGAGAGGCAACACTTGTTCGCTACAAACTCAGTATATAATTATTTATAACTGGGCTGTATTTTATTTGGATAAATTTCTCCATGAAATGTATGAAAAATAATTAATGCCCACTTAGAATTGAAGAATTGGATATCAATCTTGTATATCACATTCTAAACCAAATTGGTACTTTCATGTAAAATGCATCTAAACGTGTTGGACAAAACCCAGTTTACAAAATCAAATTCTCTCTCTATAAAAAAAATTAAAGCAGGTGGCTATTGGGCTGTCAAGTATACGTTATGTGCTCATATTTTGGTGGTGATCTCTTGTGGATCTAGTTTTCAAAGTTTTACAGTTCAATATAATCTTTGAATGTGTGATCAATGGATTCATGGATACCTCATCGCAACTATCTTTTTGGGTATGATTTAGTATGTCTGTTATGAATTCTAGATGGCAAATATCTTTTAAGGTGTCATTGGCTCTTAACAAGGCCATGAATTAGATATTATAACTGAAAATTTAGTTTAAATCGTCTAACTGATAACTCGGCTGCCTTGGTTGAAAATGTTATACCACACTGCAGAATATAATCATGTTGATGCTAAATATAATTTTCTTAAAAGTTTCATATGAGATAAGCGAAAGGGATTACTAATTGGACTATATATGTTTAATATCTGGCATCAAAGCATTGACATAGGCCCAAGCCCACTGTCCATCCCAATAGATACACGCCTTTAGCTACCCTTGGCTGCTACTGGCCACTAGATTCTGTCTGGAAAACTGCCTGTATCACAATTATTGTTTTATTTTTAGACACAATGATTCTATTTTTTTTAACTGTAATGCAGCGGTAGTAAGATATCACTCACAGATATATGATATATACATAGAGACGAGCAAAAAACTGGTATGATGAGACAAGTCTAAGTGGGTCCTCACCATAACCAAGCAAACAGTATGCCATAACTGTTTTCAGTCCATAGGCAAGGATAACCTTTTACTCAAGTAGAATATATACAAGACCAATATGTGTGCTACATGTCAGGGATGAGGATCTACCATCCATCACTAGGCAGTTTTAATGAGCACCTAAGTATATCTTGGTCAAAGAAAGTAATTAGGGAGAAAAAATAAGCCACACCTGTGTTACAAGGATCCTCTGGTTGTAGAGAGAACATTCTCGAGCCCGGTAATCATCCAAGAATCAGTGCAGAAGTGTTGCCTTCTGAATCTGTTATTTGACAAGGATGAATCCATCTCATTTTGGGTCGCTCATACCAGTTCAACCACAGTTAGTCATGTTGCTGCAGCAAAAGTTGTTTGGCACCAGTCAGGGAGAAAGTGATAGTAGCAGAAAAAGGAGTTTTTGCTCTTTTCAAAATATTAACAAAGGTACAAAGGAAGGCCAATACTAATTAAAAAAAAAATATATCCCAAGAATAGAACACCAGATAGAGAGTGCTTAAATGCACACATGGACATTTGTATCAATACACAAAAGAGGATAAAGAATCATTTGCTACCTTTAGGCTTGATCTTTACATTTTGGTGAGTATAACTGCCCTTGGAATTCCATTTATTCTTTAGAAGCCCAATTCATGAATTCTGGATGATGATACAACACTGACATCACCCACATGTTCTTTGCTGCAGAATAGAGTAAACCACATTCCATAGAATGTTTTCGTCAAGCTAGACTTCCCATTACCTCAATTTTCAATTGATTCATGTGAGAGGCAGTCCCCAATAGACAGCATAATCTGGATTAATAGGATGTTGCCATAACTGAAGATTAGCCCCTGGGCTCACTGTACAAAAAAACTAACTGCATCAGGATATTCCTTTATCAACAAAGCATATGTTGAGGACTAATATAACAGCGCCTCTCCCTCATGGTAGAAATCATTTTATAGAATACATCAAGGTGGCCTTTTTAAGTAGGCCATCAATAAGAATTCTCCATGTGATTTCATCATAACTAAGTCCCCTTCCAAGCAAGTCGGAAATACTAACATAGCCTTCTCAAGGTTTCCTTCATCAGAAAGACCAGAAATAAGGAGCTGGTAAGATTCAATTAGCGGTAGATAACCATTAACAATCATGGACTGCAAGTATCCTGATGCCTCCTCATACATTTGTAATTTGCAGCAACAATAGATAAGTGAGGTGTAGACACCTTCAGTCAAGGATATACCACTATCTTTCATACGAGAAAGCAACAAATTAGCTTCTTTCAACCTGCATTGTTTACAAAATCCAGTCACGAGGGCATCATAAGTGCTGACACAAAGAGTTAAACCACATCTCATCATCTCCTCCAAAAGCTCCAAGACTGTATCTATCTGCACTGTTTTCCAAATTTCAGCAGCACTGACAGGCATTTTATCAACCTGATTCCTGTTAGACATGTGTTTGAGTAAAATAGAATAAGTCTGATAATTGGGTTCACATGCAGCATCAAACATGCACTTAAGAACACGAAAAGCTTTGTCAATAAAACCATTTTCCCCCAACCATCTATCAAGACATTATAAGTGACCAGATCAGGGAGAGTGCCCTCTTTATTCATTCCTTCGACAAGGTTTTCTGCTTCTTCCACCCTACCTTCACGGCAATAGGCATGAATGAAAATGGTATATGAGCACGCGTCACGTTGACAACCAGAAGCAACCATTGGTTCAGAGTCTTCTCAGCGAGTCTAAGGTCCCCTTCTTTCAACATCTTATCAATAAGGATATTATAAGCCGTAGTTGTAGGTTCAACTCCCTTCTGCAACATAACATCAAATAACGACATAGCTTCGTCAAGTTTCTTTTCACTACAGAAGAGCTTGAAGTAGAGCAGTATAAGTATAAGAATCCAGTGAGCAGCCCTCTGAAACCATCTTCTCAAGAAGAAAACGAGCAGCTTCAATTTCCCAGCCTTGCATTGCCCATTTATCATAGAATTATATATCACCTTGTTTGCCTTAATGCCTCCTTTCTCAAGAGAACTAAACAGATTGGAAGCTTCATCAATCCTTCCTTCCTTACAGAGAGCATTTATTAGAATTGAATATGTATGCTGATCAGGAGCCAAACCATTACCATGCATCAATTCAAGTAATCTGAAGGCAGTATCTAGACAACCCTCCTTACACTGGCCATGAATTAAAGAATTATATGTAACATTGTTCGGAGATAATCTGATCTCAAACATCTTATTTAATAAAAGCCATCGCCTTGTGTACTTTCTTCTTGCAACAAAGCCCATGTATCAACTCATTGTAAGTCTGAGCATCTGGCTCACACCCATTCAACTCCCATCAATTCAAAAACTCAAAAGCAGCATCAACCTTCCCCTTCTTACAGTACCCATCAATGAGAGCATTGTAGGTAGCAGCCCCAAGAACAAAACCCTCCTTGCAAATCTCATTCAACAACTCTCCTGCATCCTCAAATCTACCTTCTTTACAAAGGCTATCCACCAACATAGTATGAGTCCAAGAATTTGGTTTGCATCCTTTTGATCTCATAGATTCAAGAACCCTAAAAGCAGAATCTATCTTTCCACCCTTACAATACCCACCAATCAAAGAGTTATACACAACAACATTAGTTCCCAACCTTTTATTATCAAACTCATCCAGCATTGCTTCAGCATCTTCAAACCTGTTCTTCTTACAAAGCACGTCAATCAAAACTGTATATGTATGGGAATTTGGACCATTTTCCATCTCTGAAAGCAACCCCAGAGCGTCGTCTATTCGATCAACGTCACACAACCCTTAATCAAAATAGTATAAGTCACATCATCCTTCTGACAACCCTTCTTCCCCATCAACAAGAAAACCCGAAAAGCCTCGTCGATCTCTCCCCTTCTACAATACCCCAAAATCAAAGAATTGTAAGTATAGGTATTCGGCGGAAAGTCTGCCCTTAACAAAGATCCCAAATACAAATTGGCTTCAGATACCTTCCCTTGCTTACAACAAGCATTGATCATGATATTATAGGTAAAAACACTCGGCAAGATCCCATCTTTAAGCATTCTCCCGTAGACCCTCTTCATATCATCAACCATAGAGAACTTTGCAAGCAAAACCAGCAAAGAGTTATACCTTCGCAGAACAATCTTAACCTTTGGATGCCGGGTACTCCGATCTGAATCCATGATGGAATTAAGAGCAAGCCTGGTTTCTTCAACCGAACTGCAGGATTTGAGCATGGAGATCCTAATTCGTTCAGCGGATCCATGGAACTTGGGTTTGGCGAGGAGTTTTAGAAGGGTGGCGTGGGATTCGACGGAGTGATGGAAATTAGGGTTCTTGGAGAGCCAATCGAAGAAATCAAGGGCTGTTTTGGGGTCAAGAGGGAGTGTTTGGAAGAGACTGGCGATGTTAGTGGGTGATAGAAAAGGGATTAAAGAGGTCAGGCTAGGGTTTTCGGGCCAGTTGGGATTGGAGAGGATCAAGTGGAGTTGGGCAGTGGGATTGTTGGCGCTCGGGCTAGAGATTTGAATCGGAGATTCGTCTGGGTTAGGGTTTGGGAAACGGCGCAGGAGGAGGAGGAGGAGGAAAAGGATGAGCGAGTGAAGAGGAGGAGAGGATGGTGGGTGAACTTACCGGGGTGATGAGATCCGCCCATCTTCTCATTTCGTGTTCCAGCAAATGCTTTAGTGTCTTCGGTTAGAGAGAGACACCACTGAGAACAAGAAGAGGATGAGAGCGAGGCCCATTAGCAAAGAACCCGAAACTGGTCCTCAGGCCCAATTCATGTCAACTTCGGGGCTGTTTGGTTGCAAGGAAGTAGACGGAAGTAAGGAAATAAGGAAGTATAATTGCTCACTTCCTTATCTATCCAAATATCGAAAAAAGAAAAATAAGAAAACCCTTTTTCCTTTTCTCTTTCTCTTTTACACAATCATTTTTCACTTGCATAGTGTTACATTAATTTTGTGGTCATGTAAATCTAATTTGTAATAAGTTGTAGCATAAAACAGTTAATTTTTTGATTATGTAAATCTCACTTGCATTCTAATTGCAGTTCATTTTTATTTTTCTTAATTAATTTTTATTTTAATATTATTTTATGGTCAACTTTGTGGTCAACTTTTCTACTTCCACTTTCACATTACCATCCAAACACCGGAAAAGAAAAAATATTTTTCAAATCACGCTTCTCAACAACATCCAAACACCGAAAAACTTACTAACCAATTCCCAAGTTCCAAAGGGAATTATTACCACTTCCTCAATTCTCACTTCCTCTCTTCCACCCTTAACCAAACAGTCTCATTTCATGATCACTGGCTGTTTGGATTCGCAGAAGTGGGCGAAAGTGGGAAGTAGTTTTTTTTCTTTTAGAAAATTAGAATTTTTCTGTATTTATTCCGGTATTTGGTTGCTAGTTGGAAATATAAGTGAAAAAGTATATTGTACTTTCTGGTGTTTCATTAGTAATATGAAAGTGGTAGTGAAAAGTTTACCACAAAGTTGACCGTAAAATAATCTTAAAATAAAAATTAATTATGAAAAAAATTGGACTAAATTAGAATACAAGTGAGATTTAATTTACCAAAAAATTAATGTTTTATGTTACAACATATTACAAATGAGCTTTACATCACGTCAAAATTAACTGTAGCACCCTAAAAGTGAGGAAATGGTTCTGTAAAAGAGAAAAGAGAAAAAGGTTTTCTCATTTTTCTTTTCCGTGTTTGAATGGACAGCGGAATTGGGAAATGACACTTACCCACTTCCTCACTTATGCCCACTTCCTTGAATCCAAACAGCCATGTCGAGTGGAAACTGACCGATCGATGAGGAGAATGAGGGGGAAAGGAAAAAGGAGGAGGGGAAGCTGAGAGAGGAAGAAAAATGAGAGACTCGATGTTGTTCTCTTTCGAGCGGATAAAGACGGATGGACGAACAAAGTTTCTATATGAGCCACGGGAGAAAACCTCCTTTCGGTCGGTTTTGATAACGTAAAATACTAGCATAATACCGTTGTCGGTGAAAAACCAATAATCGGTTAGGAGAAGAGGGGGAGAGAAGAAGAGAGAGGAAGGAGGGGGAGCTGAGAGAGAGAGAAAGAAGGAGGGGGTCGATGCTGCTCTCTCTCGGATGAAAATGAACGGACGGACAGACAAAGTTTCTATACGAGTCGGTTTTGATAAAATATAAACTACTACATCGGTGGTGGTGAAAACCTATTGAAGGAGGAGGAAGGAAGAAAGAGGAGGCTATAAGGAGAAGGAGGTGAGGGGAAGATGCGGGTGGCGAAGGGGCGGTAACGGGCAGGCGCTGCTCTCTTCCGGATTAAAGGAAGGAGGAGGAAGGAGGGTGAGAGAGGAGATACGTGCGGGGTGACATTCTCGCGCTCTCTCGCGCAAGCGGATGAAAGGAGGGAGGAGAAGGAGGGAGGAGGAGGGAGTGAGGGGAGAGATACGGGCAACGGCGGTGAAGAGGCGGTGACGGGCGGGAGCTGCTCTCTCTCTCTCTCTCTCTCTCTCTCTCTCTCGCGCGTGCGCGGGCGCGCACGCGGAGAGATACGGGCAACGGCGGTGAAGAGGCGGTGACGGGCGGGAGCTGCTCTCTCTCTCTCTCTCTCGCGTGCGCGGGCGCGCACGCGGATGAAAAAAGGACAGAGAACATTTTTTGTGAAGGAGTCACGGGAGAAAACCTCGCTTCGCTCGGTTTTGATAAGTGATTAGATGATTAATACGATCTTTTTTTTAACATCGGTGAATAAGCACATTTTGACATCACCTCCAGTTCTAAGATAGCCCATGCATACTTAAGAGATTTACTGAAAAAATAAAATACAAATTAAAGAGAATAAGCATGACATCGGTGACAAATAAAATTACGATTTGTCACCTCACTGTCACGTGCACCTGGTAATTGGTTTTGCTTGATAACTTCAACACTATTCCACACGTGTCAATATTTCACGTTCTTTTGGTAAATGATTAACTTGATTTGTTTGACTAAAAAAAATTAACTCCACATACAAATTGTCTTCTAAGAAACTAACCAATGATAATTAATTTATTGAGCGTAACATGCTCCTTTTTTATAGAATAACTGATAGATGGTGTGGTGTGTGCTCAATAACACATTTTTTGTTGATATAAAAAAAACAATACACTAAGTGTTTCACTTGAGGCAAAATAACGGTGTGAGCAAGGATATTACCCACAGTGACGAAATCAGGTATAAATTTTAGGGTGAGCTGTAATTTTCTTTAACATATGCTTATTAATTATATACATTTCCCAAAAGAACAAAGCAATATTCTCCAGTAAATCAGGAGTGAAAGTAGTAATAAATTTGCTAAAAGAAAGCCAAAATAGAAGGGGGTCTAATACAATATCTGAAAAAGAACAAAAAAAAAAAAAATGAATTTATTACAATATTTGAAAAAATTGGCCGGGCAATAGTCCACCTTGGGTCCTCCTCTGTTACCGACCCGACCCCTCAACGCCAACCCCCCAAAAAAAATAAAAGAATCTTTCTAATAAGAGTGTCTTAACTATTTGGACCTTTAAATTATGGATGACCAGATAATAAACAATTAAGCTAATGTTTCATGTAGAAGTAAAATAAGCCAGATATGCAATCCCTGCCTAACTTAGGGATATCAAATTTCTCAATCAGGTTAAATAGTGCTATCCTAATTTGAATTATTGTCATTTAAAGTTTACTTCATTATATAAAAAATATATTTAAATGTTTATCAATTTTTCCCCAACACCTATCACTACTCTTTCCATCTATGTACTTCCCTTAGATTTTCTATCATCAAGGAGTGTTGAAGGTCTTACATCTTTTAATGTAAGCTCTGATTCTAGATGAACATGTCACAGTATTAGCACTTGATACAATGTATGTATTTGATTTGACCTTTTTAGTAGTCAAACTAAACTGATTTCAGCTTCAGAAATTATTTTTTAATATTATAGATTTTTCAAAATTTTCTGAAATTTTTCTGGATTATTTTGGAAAATCTCCGAATTCGGTGTCGACCGATAACGATAGCTGACTCTGTGATTTTTAATTCACAAATAGGGTTGAATTTTAAGATTTTGTTTTCAAATTATTCTTCAAAATTATATTTTCAACTTCAGTGTATTTTTTAAGATTTTTCTGAATTAGTAAAAAAAATTCGGCCAAACCGGTGTCGCTGGGTATCGCTGATCGATTTCAGGATTTTTAATTTGTAAAGCAGACTGAATTTCTTAAATCCAATTTCACATTGTTCCTCCGGATAATATTTGTTATTTTACAGAATTTTTGGGAACCGATCTGAACTAATCAAATTTCACCCAATAAAATAATATTATAAAATTCATTTTTTTATTTCTTCTTCCCTTTTTATTTCTCCACTTCTCCGGATTTTTCTCCCCACTTCCTCCATCGACTTACTCCCCCACCGCCTTACTCAATTAATCTCAGTCTCTCTTTTATTCTCACTCTCCTTCCCCTAACTATCCCTTCTCTCTCAATCTTTCTTTAACCCACTCAGTCAATCCCCTATCACACCTTCTCACTCTCTCTGTGACCAGCACCGGCAGCCAGATCGACGCCGACCATCATGGTAAACCCAAGCTGCAAGCCATCTCTCTCGTCTACACTCTTGTAATGCCCGGACTTTGCGGGTTCAAAGACGTTACTGTGACGTATATACGAGGGTTGAAAATACCCTCACATATATACGTTAAGCATTAGTACAGGCAAGAATCAGGGTTTAGAAATACGTGATACATTATACATTCCAACATATAAGTATAATTACAAAGTTATCACCAGATATGACACAATACTAAAAGAATATTACATTACCAATAGGCGCAATTACGAGAATACAAAAAGATATACAAGTATGAACAGTTCAAAGGGCGCTCACGAGTCACAATAAAAAAACTTGAGAGCCGAGCAGGGAGCCTGGAAGGAAAGGACTCTGGACGATCTGTCGATGATCCACGCTACTGTTGCGCCACTATGATCAGCAACTAGAGAATCCACAAGCTCCAAGCTCCGTGATCTGGACATAAGAATCCAGGGAAGTCAGAACTCCCCACCGAGTGGTGTGGCGAATGCCAAGTTGCGAGCAAGAATAAGCACACGTGTATCAATAAATTTGAATCAAAGAGCATGTATTGAAAATCGTGTCATGAGCATACACATCCAAACATGAAAGTGACACCAAGAGATGAGATGTACAAAAGTGATAAAACAGTTGTATGGGCTCAGTAGATAGATTCATGAGATTGATACCTCGAGGGAATAATCCAAATAAAAAAATCATCTACATACCATATACCTCATGTCTTTATCGATTGAGTACGCACAACCTGAGTTGTTCACAATAACAACTAAAGAGAACAACATGAATCATTAGAAGATTATACGGTAACTAAATATCTGTATAAATCAGTGAATAGGCAAGTCAAGAGACTATGCATAGTAATACAAGTGTAACATCAGGTAAGAGACAGACTATGTACAATATGGTAATAGCAGGAGATCAGTGAAGAAGTACACAGATGGTAAAGCAGGAATATATAATATAATAATAATAGTAGTAAAACTGAAAATCCGAATAAAAAACCCGATGAAAGTTAATATGGCAAAACCAACAGTAAAACTCAGATTACGGCTTCATGAGATAAGTACGTCAAAGGAATAATCTAAACAAGAAAACCCTCATCTATATACCTTTATCCCATGTTACCGTAATTCGAGCGTATACAACCAGAGTTGCAAAATAACACAACAATTTATTTATTAACATCTTGTTATAGTTAGGGCCTTCTAAGTTGTAGGTTTTAGTATGTGTCTCATTCCACATACTTTCACTTACAATTTATAGAGCCAGTTATTTAGAAATTGATAGAGTTTGACGAACCATGTTTAGAATGGGTTCCGTAACATGCCTGAGACAAGAGGTCAGGAGTATTCGGTGTTGAACTGGAATGTACCGCTAGGTACCGAGATTTATTGTACGCCTATAGGGTATCACATTTCCCATAGAAATAGGCCTAGGACTTGTGCAAACCTGGTAGGAATAAACAGGAAGAGTAGGGGTACCAGTACACCCCACGGAATCTCTGGTGGCCGCCAGGTGATCCCTCAAGTATGTTGCCATGCGTGACTCAAAATGACCACCATAAACATGAAACTATTCGGGACCCATCAGTTTCCCTCAAACCCGGTGCAAGTTGCTTTATTAAAATATTTTATGTGATTATTAATTTACAGGAATGGCAGGAGCAGGACAAGTTCAGGAATTCAGAAGGACATGACAAGAATACATATCACTGTATATAATACAGGACAACAGGTACATGATTCCTGTAAATATAATAATTACAGATCAGATGTTAACATGACAGGTGGCAGGTGATAAGTGATATCATTACAAGGGGCAGGTAGCAAGTAGTAACATGTCAGGTAACAAGAGACAGCATGGTGAATGATAACATGTCAAGTGAAAGCATGTCAAGTGATACAGAAAAATAGTATAAGTAAGATTTCAAACTCTTCACAACCATTAATAGAAGAATTAATCAAGTAGGCAAACGAGTAAGCCAGCAAGTGAACATTCAAGCGAGGCTAAATGAGCTGGAGCGAAGCTAATATACAATGCTAGATGTTATCACGCTCGGTGCGGTTACCACTCACTGCATAACTAAACACACGTGTCGCAGCATGCGTATGTGAAAGTAAACCAAGAGCGGGGGTGAATACGTGTATGGCTGATCTAATGACAAATGATGCAGAATTAAAAACAAATTGCAACACACTTAGTGTAACCAAAAAGTGCAGCCGAATTCCCGGTGACGGGCTCTGAACTAACTCCTCTAAATTTTTCTAAATAAGAGTTGAGATACTATATGAAGCTCTCTTGGTTCAACACAAGTGTGGGCACACACAAACAATACCAAGCATATATAGATATGAATATGATGCAATGTAAGATATAAGAGAGAGAGTTAGAGATAGTGGATCAATCGCAAACAACAAGATATGTTTCGAGATTCGAGCACCCAGCTCTACGTCCCCGCCTTCACACAGAAGGATTTCCACTATATCGTCCACACAGGACTTCCCACGCAGGGAACCTCCACTGAGGATTTGGGTAATACAAACTAGGAGTACACAACTCTTCTCTCAAACAACAACAACCTCTACACAAGAGGCAAGGCACCAAGCCACACAAGATTAACCTCACAATAGAGGGATAGGGCACTTAGCCAAACAACAACAATCACCTCTCACTAGAGGGATACCAACACACCTCCACAATCACCTCTACACTTAGAGGGATTGACACTTAGCCAAACAACAACAATCACCTCTCACTGAAGGGATACCAACACAACCTCCACAATCAGCTCTACACTTAGAAGGATACCAACAGACTCCTCCACAATCATCTTTACATAAGAGGGATAACACAACTCAAAGTAAAGAGGATTACAACTGTTGGCGATCTCAAAGACCACAAACCAATTCTTTCTCACAAAACAAAATCCTATAGATAGGATAGAGAATGATAGCTCAAGTGTGAGAATATAAATAGTTTGGAGAACAAATCACAAAGAAAAATACTTGAGAAAACAACTAGAATATGATAGAAATGAAGATCAAAACCAATACCCAAATACTTTATTTTTCTTTGAATTTTTCAACTCTTTAAAACAAATAAAGATAAAATTTTTAGCTCAAAAACTCTTTTAAAACTTGTTGTTAAACACTTGTAAAGGTGAAAAAAATTGCTCTCTAAAAACTTGTTGAAAACTACTCAAGAGAAGGCATATTTATAGCCTTCAAAATTCTGCCCGTTGGCAGCCAGGAAAGGGCAAAATTACCCGCCCGGTCGACCTCCCAGTCGACCGGCCAACGGCATTTTTATGACCGTTGTGCCTCCGGTCGACCGCCCGGTCGACCGGCCCCCACCGGAGAGTGGGGTGAGTTTAGTCGGTCGACGCGCAGCGACTGCCAAAGAGGCTGGACATCGGTCGACCGTGCCGGTCGACGACTACTGGTCCGGTCAACCGCTAGTGTCTCTGGCTGGGTTGTTTTAAGGACTAAAAACTTGTCTTTTTAATTTCAATTAAATCTCATAAAATCACATAAATTTCACAAAAATAAGTTCTTATTAGATCTTTAAAATATAAATATGTGTGACAAAAATCAACACATATTATAAACAATTTGAACCATTTTTGTGATTTTGAAATTTAGCCTTTAAACAAAATCCGTATTTTCCAAAACTTGAATTTTTGAAATGGAAAACCTTTTTCTCCAAAACTCATGTAAATACAAAAACATGATATTGAAATAAATTTGAAGCATATTGTATATGGATAGAATCCGATATACATATAGGATATTATATCTATGTTTTAACATGAAATCCAAAACGATTAAACCGAAAATCAAAACCAATAAACTTCAAGCTTATGTGTGTATGTATGTGAACTTGAGCATATCAACCCTATCTAATCTTTACACAAGATCTAAATATAAACTAAAACAAATCGAAGTTTTCTTGTAGAACTCCTTCTCCAAGTCGACTCGATCCAAACACGATCCAACGAGCTTGACTCCAACCGAGTGCTAAATGCGATTTTGACGCCCGAGCTCTTGAATCAACATGTGAAAGCTCCAAAACTACTTTGTGGAAGCTAATCACCTACTAATATCATGGTCAATCACTGAAACTATTTAAACACAAGATTATTAGTAAACTATAACTACATGAGTTAATCATCATCAAAACTAGAGTAATGGGCCTCTGGGCCAACAATCTCCCTCTTTTTTATAATGACAAAACTCATGGAGTTATATATGCATAGATTAAAGTTAAGTTTCATAGAAGCTCCCCCTTAACTCATGCATAGTAATAAACAATAAAGATATGCAATGAATGCTCATAAACAAAACAACACATATATGCATAAATGAGAAAACAAGTCCAAATACTTCTCCCATTTTGCATAAACAAAACATATATGCTCTGATACCAATTGAAAAAATAAACATGCATATATAAAAATCCAAATTTCTTATAAAACTCATGCATATATAAAACTCCAAATTTCTAATTTCTCTCCCTATTTTGTCAAATCATCAACAAAGGGGCACAAATAAACTAAAAAAAATTTTCTTCCTTTTTGTCAAATGAAACAATAAAGTTATATATATGCCATATACATTTATGAACAGGAGAGACGTAAAGTTAACTCCCCCTGTATACATGCATTACATGAAAAAGAGATGATAAACCCTAATCACATAACGCAAAATATACAATATATAAAAGAAGATGTGAAGCTCCTACTATACACGTGCACTATATACCAAGGAGAGGTCAAGCTCCTCAATATGAAATATACTCAACATGAATCACAAACCCTAATCACATAACGCAAAATATACAATATATAAAAGAAGATGTGAAGCTCCTACTATACACGTGCACTATATACCAAGGAGAGGTCAAGCTCCTCAATATGAAATATACTCAACATGAATCTATATATAGAGAAGATGTTAAGCTTCCCTTACATATAAACAATACATATCCAAACATTATGAAACCTTTTTAAAACAAATTTATCAATCGAAAATATACCAATTTATGATAAAGGTATATATATCAAGACATGATGATACCAATTTATGATACCAATTGAAAATAAACAAAATTTTTAAGATACCAAAAGATACCAATTGAAAATATCTTGTAAATTTTTGATACCAATAGAAAATGAAATATTGTATGTTTTTGAAACTTATTGAAATACATACATACATACATACATACATACATATATACATACATACATACATATATAGATTATATATATATATATAATATATATATATATATAATATTATATATATATATATATAATATTATATATATATATATATATATATATAACTTTCATATTGATACCAATTGTAAATATTTTGTAATTTTGATATCAATTGAAAGTAAAAACCAAATTTTTAGGTAAACATGACTCATTTTAATAGAGATACCAATTTAAAATGAAACGTGATACCAATTGAAAAAACAAACTAACTTTTTGAATAAACACTAAAGTCATTTTGTAATAGAGATGCCAAAATAGAGATTAATACTAATTTAAGATCTTGATACCAATATTGAAAATGTTAGCATATATCAAAATAAAACATTCTTCATCATAAAGAGTGGGAGTAAGATACCAATTTAAAATGAAACTGATTGAAAGATAAGACATGAATTTTTCTCCCCGTTTATGAAATACTAATGAAAATAATGCATAAGCTTGTATAAGATACCAATTGAAAAATAATTGACATAAGAGCTAAATCAAGTTTAGCATAAAATAATTTGTGCTTTAAGCTGTAAAAATAATATACGCACAATCAAATCATATATATATGTATGAAAATATAAATACTAATCGAAATTGATACTATTTGAAAGTTGAAGCATACATATATAGAAAAACATATATGAGTATACAACAAAAAAAATATCAATTGTGATACCAATTGAAAATATAATGAGAATCAAGTGTATAACTCATGCCTACCATCCTATTCATGTACATGTTTATAAAATTTTCAATTAGGCATACAAGACATGGTCGCCCATCCAACCGCCCTTAGCGTTGATAAGGTTTTTCAAAAATAAGTTTGAAATAATTTAACAAGTTTGAAAACTCTATCAAGATGAAGAATACGAACTAGTTTTATGATAATCTTGTAAACTAGTACAAAATCCTTCAAGTAAGAAATAAAAAAAGAATATATGCATGAAAACATAAAAATCACTCAACAATTGACACTCAAAATCTATAAAGCATATATAAGACTTATGAAAATAAGGTCAAAAGAAAACATTTACAAGAATTTATGTGAAAAACATAATCATGAAAATAGGCAATAAAGCTCATAAGATTCTTTCTCAAAAGCATAAAAATCATCAAAACTAAATAGGCTTCAAGGTGTATGTTGTGTACAAACTAGAGTATACAAATATATCCAACCATAAACGAGTCCACAAAGTATTTGCATGAAGATAAGTGGCTCAAGGGTATACATGTATATCTAAAGCTTTAACAAAATTAACATATATATGAGGTTAAACACATAATCATGAAAAACATGTCCAAAAATAGGGAATACAAGTTAAAATGCAAGAGTCATCAAGACTAGGTTATACAAGTACATCAAATAAGTACAAATGAGCAATTAAGCACAAACAACAAAAATCAAATGTGGCTCATTAGTTATACAAGTATATACACAAGTTTTAATGAAGACTACATCTAAACATGTAGTCAAAACCATGAAGTGCAAAAATTATAAACAAAAACTAATATGATCATTATGTAAATACACATGTTTTAGAGTTATAATATACACACTAGCTAAACTAAAGTGAAAACACAAAATATGAATCCATATAACATGAGTGTATCTTAAAATATACATATGTATATCACAAGTCTAATAATCATGATTTTTAACATAATAATCATGAAAAACTAAAACATGCTAAAAATCAATCAATGAAAGCATGTAAACATAAATAGGAGTTAGTATAGTTACCAAAATCATTAGTGCTAATCTTTAGATCTCCAAATCATGGTGGTCCTCCCACCAAACTTTCCTTGAAAGTGATGCATCCAACAGTGTTACCATTTGGCTCGGAACGCATCCACCATCAAGGCACCATTACTCTTACATCAAGCGAGAGCACACATCTATATCAAATACAATAGGGGTAGATTTTGGTACCCATACTCTATTGGGTCCATGGGGGTTAGTACCTTTCCTAACCCAAACAAACTTGTTTGCAAAATTTACATTATGTACTCTATCATAACAAAACTTTACAGGGTGGCCCTTACGTCCACAATGTGTACAAGTGTACACATAAGCATACATGGTGTCATGTGTGTGAATGTGAAAAGCATATGTATGCCATGGTTTGTGTGTATGCATGTGAGGAGCATGTTTCTTGTGAAATATGGATTCCAAACATGTGTGATTCATGACACATTGGCTCAAAGTGGAGCCCAAACAATCTACACTCTTCTTTAAAGCACATATATCATTTTTTAATTTTAGAAGAAGAGGTGAAGCATGCAATAGGTATACTAGGTGGTGAAGCATGGCAAACATGTGAATCAATATTATTTTTCAAAGAAATATTTTTCTTAGAAACCAAATCTAGCTCTTTTGAAATAGAAGCAACTTTGTTTTTCAAAGTTTCATTCTTTTAACATAAATTAAGTTTTGAAAGACAGAACTTCATTTTTCTTCAAAATATCATTGCAATAATTTTTATTTACAAAATTTTATTTTTATTAAGAGCAAGTTCAAGTTGGGATTTTAAAGAGTCCCTTTCATATGAAATCTCATCTCTCTCTTGCAAAGCAATATCAAGTTTAGAAGACAAATTTTTATTTTTCTTTTAATCCAAAGCTTTTCTTTTTCAAAACTTTATATTTTTCAAGTAATTTTTCACATACAATAGAGAGTTCTTCATTTAATGCGTCAGTATCAATATAATCATCTTCAGAAGAACTAGCACTATCATCTAGTTGAGTATCCGAGTTTACCTCAAGGGAGTCATTCCCTTGGATCATGTAGCAAGCTTGTTCGGATTCATCCTCACTAGATTCTCCTCCACATATTTCGTCATTTGTAGTGCGGGAGAGGTCAAAATGTTCCACACTACAAAAGCGGAATAACAATGAGAAACCATCATAAGATAATCTTTGCTTAATGTGTTTCTAAGTGCCGTTAGGGCTTGTGCACTGACCTCTATATGCTTGTTATTACCAAGATAAGATTTCTTGGTAGCGGTAAGGTAAACATGGATACCAAGGGTTTTTAGGTACATACTCATCCTAAGCTTCCATACGTCGATGTTAGAAACATCAAATATAGGAGGGATCATATAATCCATGAGTGTACAAACTATATATGTGCATATGAAATATTAGATTAGCTAATCAAGATCCCACTCGTAGGGTTAAACCTAATATCAGGAGTGTAGGCTCTGATACTAATTGAAAGTACACCTGGGGGGTGAATAAGTGTATGGCTAATCTAATGACAAATGATGAGGAATTAAAAATAAATTTCAACACACTTAGTGTAACCAAAGAGTGTAGCCGAATTCCCGGTGACGGGCTCTGAACTAACCCTTTAAATTCCTCTAAATAAGAGTTGAGGTGCTAAATGAAGCTCTCTTGGTTCAACACAAGTGTGGGCACACATAAACAATACCAAACATATATATGATATGATATGATGCAATGCAAGATATAAAAGAGAGAGAAAGAGAGAGATAGAGTTAGAGATAGTGGATCAATTGCAAACAATAAGATATGTTTCGAGGTTCGAGCACCCAGCTCTGCGTTCCCGCTTTCACACAGAAGAATTTCCACTAGATCGTCCACACATGACTTCCCACACAGGGAACCTCCACTGAGGATTTGGATAATACAAACTGGGAGTACACAACTCCTCTCACAAACAACAACAACCTCTACACAATAGACAAAGCACTAAGCCACACAAGATCAACCTCACAATAGAGGATAGGGCACTTAGCCAAACAACAACAACAATCACCTCTCACTATAGGGATACCAACACAACCTCCACAATCACCTCTACACTTAGAGGGATGAGCACTTAGCCAAACAACAACATCACCTCTCACTAGAGGGATACCAATACAACCTCCACAATCACCTCTACAGTTAGAGG